>JANEHU010005044.1:0-93475 GCA_027563435.1 Nasonovia ribisnigri | reverse complement strand
TTATACTTAAAACATGTCAAGCGTTTTCATTTTTCATCTACGTACTTGCTCCCTAAAAACGCGTATTGGGACGAATTTAATTCTGAATAAGAAATCATTCCACTACGTTCGTTTTCGTATTTCTTAAATCGTCGGTTTGCACATATCAGACCACACGTTCTGTAACTGTTTGTTTACTTTAAATATTTCAAGGATGTCCAGCCCCTTGATGCCATGTTCACGTGCTTGCCCTTTGAAAACGCAATTAGAGACGAAGCGAATTCTAAATAAGAAATAATTCCGTTACAATCTGTTTCTTTTTTGGAAAATGGTTGGTCTGCTCATGTTCAACCACGCATTGCATAACTTTTGTATTCCTTGAATAGTGCAAGGAGATATTCTCTTGATATTATTTCAACGTGTATGCACCAGAAGTCAGAACCACAACCCCAAAGATCAGTTGTTTATCTAAAGCCTCCCACAGCTTAAATACACATTTGAATTTCAACATTGTATTCTAGTTTAAATAAAATAATCAATATTGGAATCTAGGCTTAATGTCAATTAAAAATGTATTTCCAGAAGTTTTAAATTAAAGAACAAATACAACAAGTAAATTATATCCCTACGATATTGTTGAAATATCAAAATGTTGGATTCTAAAGCTAATAGAGAAGCATTAGAAAGTAAAATCTTGAAATATTATAAGATGAGATGGATACAGTTGGGTGATAAGAATAAAAATAAATTACATGCATAAATATCCTTATGTTGTTGCTTTAGTGGAAGAAAACAATTAATTTTCTGTAAGGTATATTAAGGGAAAACTTAAAACTTATTTAATGAACAATATAAAAATAAACAAAATTTAAAGGAAAATGGATTTTGTTTTCTTTCTTTTAAAAGAAATGAAATTGTTTATTTACCTAAAAATTAACATTTTATAATTTTAGAGATTGACGAACATAGACGCTATTCCGGAAATCATTTTCCTTGTGTTTGCAATTTACATATTGATAAGGAAATTCGGAGAGATAATGGTAAAGTTTTTGAGTACAGCCATAATACAATAGAAAATGTACCTAACCTAGGTATATAGTTGCTATTTAAAATATGGATCATCTTAACGTAGGTATCGAATTGTTAGACGGAGGAATAATCAATTTAAAATATACAAATAGACTTTAAAAGCAAAACAAAAATATTAAATTAGATTTGTTTAAGATAACACCTAGTAAAAATAAATAATTAAGAGTTTTCGGTTCTTCTTGTCGTGTCCGATAGTAAAAATGCCAATAACAATTATATAAAATAACTAGCTGAACCCGTGATCTTCGTTGCCCTTAAAAATTGGCAACTTTTAAAAAAATTATGATTATTCAACTCCCATTGGGATTGTATAACTCGCTGCAGTAAGTGCAACTTAGCCACCCTGGTAAGCAATCCGACTACGTCGGATCACGGACAAAGTTCAATAACTCGATTTGAAGAATGAATGCCAATCAATAATAAATAAATACTAATTTCTGCTGTTGACTGTAACCAATGGCAACTATTTATAAAATAAATAAAATAAAATATCGAATTTCCATCGTGAACCTCAAGATCCCTGTTTGAGCATCTATTTAAAATGTGAATTTTGGCAAATCCTTTCTTATTGCACGGTGAAAATATGAGAAGAACTTCTAGTCAAAATTTCAAGTCCGTACGTTGCGTAGTTTTTGAGATACAGCGATCAGTGAGTGAGTGGTATTTGGATTTTATATGTATAGATTACACTAAATAAAATACTTATAATAATAATAATAATACAAATAATAAAAAAATTAAAAATTAATTAATTAATTTAGTTCGTCTAATAAATCACATTTTCGGTAACGTTCTATATGTTGTGTTGTGACCAGTAAGTGGCCACCTCTATTGCATTTGTGTTTGTCAGTGGTGGTTTGTTTGTTGGTGGCGAGAACGAAAGCTAACATGGTAAAATGGAAATTTAATGGAGAAGGTGACACATGCGACTGTGGAGAACGACAGACCGATGAACACCTTTTGTCATGTACCATGATCCCAGCACAATGCACCAGGGAAGACCTGATTCTGACAAACACAAATGCAATAGAGGTGGCCGCTTACTGGTCACAACACAACATATAGAACGTTACCAAAAATGTGATTTATTAGACGAACTAAATTAATTAATTAATTTTTAATTTTTTTATTATTTGTATTATTATTATTATTATAAGTATTTTATTTAGTGTAATCTATACATATAAAATCCAAATACCACTCACTCACTGATCGCTGTATCTCAAAAACTACGCAACGTACGGACTTGAAATTTTGACTAGAAGTTCTTCTCATATTTTCACCGTGCAATAAGAAAGGATTTGCCAAAATTCACATTTTAAATAGATGCTCAAACAGGGATCTTGAGGTTCACGATGGAAATTCGATATTTTATTTTATTTATTTTATAAATAGTTGCCATTGGTTACAGTCAACAGCAGAAATTAGTATTTATTTATTATTGATTGGCATTCATTCTTCAAATCGAGTTATTGAACTTTGTCCGTGATCCGACGTAGTCGGATTGCTTACCAGGGTGGCTAAGTTGCACTTACTGCAGCGAGTTATACCCAATGGGAGTTGAATAATCATAATTTTTTTAAAAGTTGCCAATTTTTAAGGGCAACGAAGATCACGGGTTCAGCTAGTTATTTTATATAATTGTTATTGGCATTTTTACTATCGGACACGACAAGAAGAACCGAAAACTCTTAATTATTTATTTTTACTAGGTGTTATCTTAAACAAATCTAATTTAATATTTTTGTTTTGCTTTTAAAGTCTATTTGTATATTTTAAATTGATTATTCCTCCGTCTAACAATTCGATACCTACGTTAAGATGATCCATATTTTAAATAGCAACTATATACCTAGGTTAGGTACATTTTCTATTGTATTATGGCTGTACTCAAAAACTTTACCATTATCTCTCCGAATTTCCTTATCAATATGTAAATTGCAAACACAAGGAAAATGATTTCCGGAATAGCGTCTATGTTCGTCAATCTCTAAAATTATAAAATGTTAATTTTTAGGTAAATAAACAATTTCATTTCTTTTAAAAGAAAGAAAACAAAATCCATTTTCCTTTAAATTTTGTTTATTTTTATATTGTTCATTAAATAAGTTTTAAGTTTTCCCTTAATATACCTTACAGAAAATTAATTGTTTTCTTCCACTAAAGCAACAACATAAGGATATTTATGCATGTAATTTATTTTTATTCTTATCACCCAACTGTATCCATCTCATCTTATAATATTTCAAGATTTTACTTTCTAATGCTTCTCTATTAGCTTTAGAATCCAACATTTTGATATTTCAACAATATCGTAGGGATATAATTTACTTGTTGTATTTGTTCTTTAATTTAAAACTTCTGGAAATACATTTTTAATTGACATTAAGCCTAGATTCCAATATTGATTATTTTATTTAAACTAGAATACAATGTTGAAATTCAAATGTGTATTTAAGCTGTGGGAGGCTTTAGATAAACAACTGATCTTTGGGGTTGTGGTTCTGACTTCTGGTGCATACACGTTGAAATAATATCAAGAGAATATCTCCTTGCACTATTCAAGGAATACAAAAGTTATGCAATGCGTGGTTGAACATGAGCAGACCAACCATTTTCCAAAAAAGAAACAGATTGTAACGGAATTATTTCTTATTTAGAATTCGCTTCGTATCTAATTGCGTTTTCAAAGGGCAAGCACGTGAACATGGCATCAAGGGGCTGGACATCCTTGAAATATTTAAAGTAAACAAACAGTTACAGAACGTGTGGTCTGATATGTGCAAACCGACGATTTAAGAAATACGAAAACGAACGTAGTGGAATGATTTCTTATTCAGAATTAAATTCGTCCCAATACGCGTTTTTAGGGAGCAAGTACGTAGATGAAAAATGAAAACGCTTGACATGTTTTAAGTATAAAATGTAAATAACAGTAACGCAACGCGTTTTCTCACACGGGCAAAACGACGATTTACTAAAGATGAGACCGAACGTAAGGAAATATTTACTTCCTTTAACCTTAACCCTCAGAATTCACTTCGTCCCTACTCGCGCTTTCAGAGGGCAAGGAAGTGGACGCTGCACCAAGGGGCTGGACATCCTTGATATATATAAGGTAAACAAACAGTAAAACGCGTGGTTTGACAAGAGCAGACCAACGATACTATTTTAATTCATTAGTTTATTAACTACTACAAATTTATTCACTTCAACAAAATCGACTCAGTATCATTATATAATATTAATTTATTTAACGTTTATTTTTTACAATTAAAATATAAAATCCAATGCAAAATCTTTTTTAAATTGTACTTAAATATTATGTATAATCAATAGATACTTAAAACAGTACCTCTATTATATTGTTTTAAGTATATTAAAAATGACACTTTAAATGTATTTAAACTACCAACCATGTAAATTGTATATTAACCCCGTGGTTGAACTAATCTGTCTACATTATTTCAAATAAAAATTTAATCAAAAACGAAATTATTTTAGGTATGTTATTTAAGAACTTAAGAACTTCTTTAAGGTTCATCCAGGTATATAACCATCTATTTATACGTTGTTCCATCGCCAGTTTCCGTAAGATGTGTCCCCGTCAAGTCAATGTTTTTCAGTTCGAGTATCCCAGAGTCATCGGTCATGACCGTTGACCTAAAGATCAAATACATTAATATTATTATATTATTTATTATATATTGACAAATATATTATAGATAATTCTTTATTTAATTTAAACTCATTTAATGTTTCTAAAATGGATGTGTTCAACTAATTATAGTCTATTATGTTAAATTTATCTGATGGTTCCGATAACTATTCTGTAAGATTTTTAAAGAAACTTATGTTATATACATGGATATTATAACTTTAAATAAAGTGACCTAAACAAGTGTATTTCCAGATAAATCATAAATGCAATATGTGTTATATGCGATATCAATTTTTTAAAAATGTGACATCTCGTGGTTCTTTCTATGAACAAATTTAAAAGATTTAAATTCTCCCTAAGATATAAGATATAAGATTTTGAAACTTATAAACAATATAATGTTTATAATACTGATTTCGACAATTATTCTTATTTGTAACTAATTTATGTATCTTTAAACGAATTATCGTAAACGATTTAATGATAAAGTTCAAGAAGACATTGTGTACATAGGCTATAAAAATCCTTTTTATAGAGTTCATCAACAATTATAAAAAAATAGAAACAGTTTTAGTCCGTTGCGTTCATGGCAAACTCTTTTTCAACAAACATAATTGAATTTTATAAGATGTAAACTACACATCAAATTGAATTAAGCTTTTATCTGGTCTCCCTCAAGAAAATCATTAATTATCACCGTTATTATTCTCTCTTCTTCGGATTGTTCCTTCATCGATGTCAAGATTGTTAGCCTGTATAAGTTATTCTATTAGTTGCAAATGTTTAATAATTGTTATTACTGTATGTAGGCATTTGAACATTTTGTCATACCGTTTTAGAATAGATGCGAGAATGGTGGTCGCAGCTGCTACAGTAGCACTGAATATTCCAACAATCTCCGTATGGTCTCACTGGATCCCTATGAGTTGGTATCCACTCAGGTGCATTATTCACCGTGAAAAAACCAGGTTTTAAATTCGTCATAATGTCTTGAGTGGCACTATAGTATTAAATACAATTTAAAAGAAAATGATATTTTATTTATTCTTTTCAATACATAACAATATTTTTTAAATACGATTGCTATACAATACTTATACTTTTATAAGATACCTACCGGCAAAAAAACCTCGAAAACCATGATTTTATTATAATCTTCTAATATTATAACTATGATCCAATTATAAATTTCATATTGATTTAGTAACTATGTGCCAAGAAAATATTAACAATGCAAATAGAATAATATGCAATGCAGGTCAAATGTGCTGAGACAACAACTAATAATATTTTTATAAGTAATTTTTGATAACAAATATATAATAAGTTAGACATCTAAAAATGATTAGTTAACTATAAGTTTTAATTATTCAATATTAAATATTAAATTTTAATGCCAACAATATATAAAATGTGAATCAGTCTCTCAATAACACAATACGCGGGCTAGTACAAAGTTCTTGGAAACATATAAATTGAGTTTTAAAAAGAATATTTTAATATACGTTTTTTGTGTTGTATATTATGTATTATCTAATTTGTTAATAATAAACCGTAATCTTTAAGGATTAAAAGTGTAAATGGTGAAATCAGTTATATAGAATCTTGAGACCTAAATTTAAAACGGTTAATTTAATTTATTTTAATCACTCTTAGAGCCATAGAAGTATATCAATAAAAATGCTGGTTAAAATATGGTGTATATATACCATGGATTGGTATAATATTTTAGTAAAGTACAGTGAAATATTTAAAAAAAAGGTTTTTCTTAAAGATGAATTATGAATATTATTTTTCAGACACGATCTTCAATTTTGAGTTTATTCCGTACCAAAGTGAACGAAGTGCAACGTATGAGGTCAGATATCCAATATTATATTATGAGTTCAATGTTTCAAAAGTATCAAATAATCAAAACGTTTTTATAAGGACACTGCATTTTGGATTAGTCCCCAAGTACCTACTACAAGATAGTTACATAATTATTTTTAAATTAACACATGGAAATGTATTGTTGTACCTATTTGTCAAGGTTTGATGTAAAATAGAATATTTTGTATTCAAATTAATATTTTAAATTATTTTTATACGATGTATTCAAACTTATTTCTATTTAACCATCCAAACATGATTTACTATAATATTATATTTACCTAAACAATTCCCCGGTTTTGAATCCAGTTGCCGACATCCACATTAATGATATGGTATTCATAAGTCCAATTAGAAGAGCGTAATATTTGAAGTTAGAAAAAATCGCTCCACATCTATACCACCTACTATCACCTAATTCTTGATGATAATATGATTATATTATCATCCATAGTTACCACTTTGGTTGGTAATAAATAATAATTACTAGTTAAGTCACCACGGTGCGTAGGTCCTATATCACCGACCTCCGGGACGTTTCTACTTACGACCGTTTCCATGGTCTCACAATTCCTTGCATGTTTTTCATCACCAACAACAAGTGGCATGTCAACACCAATTAAATCGTCCTAGAAATCATATGAACTATTATTATCAATATTAATGTCTCTATCATGATTCATGACGTGTCGCGGGGGTATATTATTCAAATGTTTGAGTTATTACGTATTTATTTACTTCAAAAAAATCGAAGATATTGTTTATCATTTGATTTACCTGTGAAACAAACTGAAAACTAACCCCAATAATATGCTAAAAAACTGAATTTTTTAACGTAATTTACCCAAGAACTAATTAAAAATTCACCTTGGCCATCATCAAAAAAAATTTAACATAATTAACATTTAATAAATATCTATGTCGATTATATTTGAAAAAAATACTTTTACTAAGAAATTATGTTTTTAAACATATGTGTATACATTTCTACGATAATGCAGTATTAAAAATGTTTTATTTTTCAATAGTTTGATCCCAAATTGAATACGCCTCAATAATATTAATATATATTTATTATATAATTTTAAAAACAACTTGTACATTTAGCTTTCATCTTTTAAGGACACTGACCGAATCGCCTTAGAAAGTAGCAAAGACCCATCAACTACTCTGGGACCAGGAACAGAACAACAAGTAATACAAAATAAAACCTTCTTTGATACCTAACCGGACTCCTCCGCTAAGTACGAGACGACAACAAGTGATATGGACACGAATAAAAATTGGACACACAAATATCACCCACGTCCATTTAATGAGAAGAGAACCGAGACCAATCTGCAAACTCTGCAACAACTCACTGATTTCCGTAACACATCTCCTCCTAGAGTACCCAAAGCTAACCGAACAAAGAAAAATTTTTCCACATCCAACATTAAAAGACATTTTAAGTATAGACAATTTTACCCTGTTAATAACATATCTTAAAATATCCAATCTATATAATAGAATTTAAATAGTTGTGTATTATTATGTATACCTTTATTTATATATTATGATGATTGTAAATAGCATGTAAAATGTTTTTGTTCCCGGCTAATGACTTTAATGTTGAAGCCGTAATAAATAAATTAAAAAAAAAAAAACTTGTACATTTGTATAAGTTTGAAATCTCTCTCTAAGAACTACCTATATTTCATAGACTATTTGTAATTTAGATTTATTTCGTTAATAAAGAATTATTATATCTACTAAAATAATATGATCTTAGTATATGTTGTTGATATGCTGTCAATTAAAATAATTTGAAGTTCACCTTGGTCATGTGGTTATAACTAGGTCCATCACCGGTTAGGTTAGGTCCATCGTCGATCTCTATAAGATGTTTCCCCATCAATCCAAAGTTATTTAATTTAAGTTGTCTGTCATGACCGTTAATCTAAAGATCAAACACATTATTATTCTTGTTATTAATAAAAGGCCACTTGTATCTGTTAGAATCATATAATTTGTATAACAAATTATATTATATTCAATCATTATTTATTTATTATTTAAGAAAACAGTTTATTTAAAAAGAGTCAATAACTTAATATAATATGATATATTTAAGGTTTTTTTACGACTAATATATTATTTTTATTAATGAAAGAACGGGTTTAAATTGTACTAAAATACATAATGTATATATGTACATATATGTAATGTATAATGTAGTCTGTTGAGTGAAATATTTATCTAGTTGTTCCGATAACTCTTCTATAAGATTTATAAAGAAACTTAATTTATATGCACAGATATTATAACTTTTTTATTAAATAAAATGACCCAAACAAGTGTATTTTCAGATAAATAGAAAATGTGCTACGTGATTCCAATCTTTAAAAATCGACATCGCATGGTTCTAATTACCAACCAGTTTAAAAGATTTAAATTCTCCCTAAGATAATTTATAATCTTATAAACAAAAAAATGTTCCCCGTACATGTGAGAAAATCATTTCCAATAAAGCTTTCAACCAAGATATTAAATATAATCATGCTCTTCTCAGAATAGCTTGAATTATTATTCACTACTTATTGTATGATGATTCAAAATTATTCATTAATATTTAAAATATTTATCTTTAGATAAATATATCAAGACATGGTATTAATTATAAACATTAGATAACTCAAAGAACTGTTATCTATATAAGCTCTGCAACACTGGTGAAAATTCACAACCAATCCTAAATGGACAGTGTGATAAGTGATAACCAACCTCGATTCAGGATTGGCTGTCACAAATTGATATTCTTTTAAATAATTTAAAAATATTTCTGACGTATGTAATATTATTGTTGCATTAATTTTTAAAGGATTCTCCTTAAGTAGTATTTTAAATAAAATGTGACAAATAACACTTGGAAAAAAAAATAATCGTTTTTAACTATCCTAAGTTTATAAAGTTTATCCGAGAAAGTAAAATAGTTACAACTTTAATATACTCTATTGTAGTATTAGGTGACAACTATAAATAAGCATATTTTGTAATGTAGGCCAGTGAAGCAAATGAGCTGAGGCAGCTAAATTGTAAATTAGATACAAGGCAAAAGAAACAAGAGCACGAGACTCTTAATCTAGGGGTCGTGGGTTTGAGCCACACGTTGGGCGCCACTGTAGTTTATCAATTGAAGAGTAATACTTTTGTCCTCAACGACCATAAATTAATCGGTTTCAGATCAGATTTAGATACACGAGGTGACGCCAAATTTTAAACAAACAATCCAATGAGTTAAAAGAAAACCCTTTATTTAATTTCTAAACACACGCAAAGAAAAAAAAACAGTCGTATATCGTAGTACTCAGGTACCACGACTCCCCTGGCCGCTTGTTTCTTTTTCCTTTTATCTATTTTATCTAATTTACAATTTAGCTGCCTCAGCTCATTTGCTTCACTGGCCTACATTACAAAATATGCTTATTTATAGTTGTCACCTAATACTACACTATATTGAATACACTTGACTAGTTGATTACACAAATATGTTTTGATAAGTGATAGATTAAAAAAATTCCAAAGTAAAAAATATTTAAATGTTTAAGTAATATAAAGTTTATATTTCACAATTTACTTTAATAATTGTTTCTGACAGTTTCACGTATTGGTTGTGTAATGAATCTCTTTGCTCCTCGAACATACTATACATGGCAGGTACGTCTTCAAAATAATGTGTTTGAGTAGATTTCTGCAATAGTTATTCAAAGAGTTAAGCTTGTAACAATTTAGTAGCTTGTATGTTATTTATGAATTTAAATTACTTACATTGAGAAATTTTAAATTTGATACAAATTAAATGTTGTAGATTAAAAGTTTAAGATTATGTTTTTAATTATAATTTAACTTGTACCTGTGTGATAATCAGTGTGGGGATAAAACACAAAATTTTTATCTGGATAAGATACAGATAAACATAAAAATATTGTTTGTATGTAGATGAAGAAAAAATGTTATTCTTAATAATGAAATAGAAAAATTCAAAAGTTTGCATATCAATAACAAAAAAAAAAGAAAATTAATATTTATGATCAAATATGATTATTTGAGTGCCTTTCATGATTTGATCTATTGAATAAAATTTGATTTTTCTTATTTTTCGTAATATAATATTTATATTACACAATTTACATTTTTCGTTTCTGGCAATTTAAGACTTCGAGTGTGTAAAGGTATGTCTGGGTTTACATTGAAATTTTTTCCGCCGGATACGTATTGACCATACCGTGAAGACTCTACAGGTTTCTGAAATATTTACTCAGACATTATAATCGATTTATAAGACATTTTGTAAGCCTTATTACCTATTCTCAGTTCAAAAAGCATAATTGTTTGAATTTCAATATAATGGATCAAAGCTTTAAAAAATCAGGTACTCAATATATTAAAGACAAAAGAGTGGTTCTATTTTAAAAATAAAGTCGTTTGTATCCCCACAGTTATAAATTCTGTGTATAAGAAAATGTCTTATTGTTTTAGAATTTGAATAAAATATGTCTTAATTAAGCATTGATAAAACTTATTGTTAGAATTATATTTTAATTTTGTAAATGAATAATATATAGTTTTTCTATGTACATTTATCATCCAAATATCTCTTTTCAGCTTTGAAAAATAATAGAATATTAGAAAGTTTCCAGAGTTTACTCAAAAACTGTTTATGTGATGTAATATTATGTTTATATTTGCCAATTTACATGTTTTATCACTGACGAATGCACATTTCGTTTGCAAAATGATCTCTCCGTTTTTACAATGATATTTTTTATGCTGCTCACATCTTTTTCATACCGTACTGTAGATACTGATTCCTGTAATTGTTACTCAGAGCTTATAAACGGTTTATCAAACATTGTCTAATATGCTAAATATGTTTTAGGTATATTTGTAACATTTTATTGTATATTATTTATGAATTAAAATTATATGCATACCTATATTAATTTTAAATTTGATACAAACTGAATATTGGAAATTAAAATTTTTTAATATTATGATATTTGTTATCATTTAATTTACTTTGGTGAGATATTGACAACTAACTCCAATATGGTGTGACAACCTAACTCAGGATTGATCGTCACAAATTCCATAATTTTTGGAAAATGAAAAAATGTATATTACATAATATTATAATTGTTGTTTTGATTCTTTTATGGGACGTTTAAAAGATATAGTATATTTTGAATACAATTTGACAAACTTTTGAAAAATAAATTATTAATTATTACCTACCCTAAATACATAAAGTCATAAAGTTTATTTATAAAATAATTAAAGTTTTAATATAAGGTGATAGATTACAAAGTCCACGGAGTTTGCTAAAAAAAAACCTATATAATGTTTATGTAATACAGCGCTTATATTTACATTATTTACAATTTTAGTTTTTGACATTTTGAAGCTTTGCGCTCTCACTGGTTCTGCAACTAAATTTTTTACGCCAGACACTTCTTTCGCGTATCTTAAAGTGGACACAGATTCCTGAAATAGTTATTCAGATATTATAATCGATTATCAGACAATTTGTAAGCCTTAAATTATACTAACCGCGATATTTTTATGGCTTAATGCAACGGTCGCGATTAATGCGGTCGCACATCTAAATCCTAATGAGCTTTTCAGCATCAAAGTTATTGTTGAATTCCGGTAGGGGACGTACGTTTTCTCAATATCACCAGTGAGAGCGGTAATTACTCTGTGTAAGTGAAACAAGGAGGAATTGATTTCACACGAGTCGTTTAATGTTTTTTTGTCGGTAAGTATGTTGCTTCCATTACGTTCAGAACTAAAAAAAAACGCGTAATTGCAAATTCCTCACATTTTTCGCACCGCTCAGAATCAAAAAATATGTGCACTTACCCTGCTAAATCAACCAAGTTTAGGGTTGTCCGCTTTGATGTCGATGCATTTTCAAATGTTAATTTGCAAATGCAATGGGACCGGCTGCTTTTTTTGTTCATGGTTGTAGATGAAACTCCACGTTTTGTATTGCCAGATTTAAGTAATGTTAAGGCTCCCGCAATATTGCTGACTTTAACGACATTTAGATTTTTAAAATCGATATCTCCATGACTGTTCACTACGTATTTCACCGTCTCACTATATTATATTAAATTAGTTATATTAAAAATGTTCGTCTTAACTTATTATTATTTGAAATTATATTTTTTTTATACTATTTATTATTTGACAAACTTACGTAAATCCCGAATTTTTATTGTTAACCGTTGATTTATTCATTTTAACACTTAGTAAGTCGTATACCTCATCGTTATATATCTCCATATACGACATAGATAATTCAAGTTCTAAATATTTTTTTTTTGAAAATTATTATAAATTAAAAAAGTATTTAAATACAATATTTAACTAATTACCTCCTGTAGATTTATTGTTTTCTGAGTTTTGGTTGAAGAGGTACTCAAATGTTCTACGAATTATTCCTGGGTCTTCTGTCGATCCATTGATAGTATGGGTTTTACCACTACCAGTCTATTGAATCAAATAAGATATAATTTATTTATGTCGATAAATAATTATTAAAAAAAAAAACTTAATAATGATCACCTGTCCGTAAGTGAAAATTGTTCCGTTCATACCAGATAAAAATCTGAAATAACATGTTTGTATCAGATATCAATTAAGGATAACTAAATTTACGAGTAAAGTATGTGGATCTAAATTTGATTTCAGTACATTAATCTAACCCTTTTTATATTATAAAGTAATAAAGTTTCTATTTAGAATGTTGGGTACCATAGCGTCCCTATATACCCTATGTGGTACTATATTCCAAACTATTTTTTTTTTCATTGGTGTTTAATTTGTTAAATTGTATTATCGTTCCTAGGTATTAAAAATTAATTTTACAATTCTGAAGCCTATTAGAAATGTAGGCCCTTTATAATTGCAAGGGTGGGGCTAAGACCCATACTTGAAACTTCTAAGTCCCCTAAACACCCCACTCCCTTATTTCCACCTATTTGCCTATGTCTAGCGTCTACAATATAATAATAATGAGAAATAATATTTACTTGTCAAGTATGGGAACAGCTACAATTTCAAATATTGTGGCCTGTGATGTACGTTCATCGAAGACATTTTTAAATCTAATAAAACAATAATTAATAAAATATTTAGTATGTTTTATACGTTGTACACTAGAGAGTTTTCAACCATTTTAAGAAGCCGGCACTATGCACCATTATAATTATAACTGTTGAATCGATTTGTTGAGATGCAATGTTGAAATTTGCTCTTTTCTGGTTTTAAAAAAATAAGGAGATACCCAGTGGTTTTTAATTAACCATTATTAAATATACTAGCGCAATAACATGCCTATATTTATAAGAGATTATTATATTTTGGAGGTGCTAATAAACTATTGTCAGCATGAAAATTTGGTAATTTATTATGAATGAAAATGTTTTTATGGTTAAGCGTCCGTTTCCTGAATCCTGGTTGGTTCTCTGGTGTTATGAATATAAAAGTGAAAACGGTATAAGGATTTAAAACTTGTCATAGTCTTAAATTGCATGGAACGTTTTATTCAACGATAGTACGATGCTTTCAATTTTCATGGTTTCTTCGTAGTTAGTGTAAAGCATTTTAAAATATGAGACACTTTCACAAGTGTTTTGAGATGCAAGATGATCAGTGTACAGTTTTGAACACCATTGAACCAAACATAACAAATAACGAATTGAACAAAGTTTGAATCATATAGAGTTGGCATTTTTAACGGTAAACGAAGTGCATGTGATCAGCTAATTTGTAATAAATATCGCGGACCACATTCGGAATAAAAGTATATTATATCACATTATCAAAAATTGTGTAAAAAAAAGTACATGTTATGCGTGAAATGTGAATGTGGGCTTCAAATAAAGACAGGTCAGACGCGGACTGAAAACTCCCGCAATGTAATAATATGTAAGATAAAATACTAACTGGAATTTTTCTTGTTTTTTGAATTTAAAACATAGAATTTCCTGTTCGTTTCTTTTTTTGATTTCGTACTATAAAATAAAAATTACGATATACTATACAAAAACATATTACAATATTAACGTACTTTTATAAATCTCTCATTCGCAGTAAGAGATGGCTTCAGTCGGCAGTAAACTTTAATAGGTTGACTTTTCTCCATTTTATCTATAAGTGCCATATTTTATATAAAGATTAGTTAATTATCTTCGTATATTTTATAAGCTTGTAGATATCAAATGAAATATTTATACTTGTAAACCAAGAATAAACAGTTTTGGGTTGCTATGTATAGCTTCATAATATTTCATATTATTTTAACAGATTTTCGGAACAAAAGAAAACTATTTTTTTTCAGCCAGCAGACAAAAAAAAAAACCGTGAATGTTATAATTTTTTCCGGTATTGAAATTAATCAGTTCTGTTCATAGGTTTTTACAAACGTTTGCAATTTTTATAGCTATCGAACAATTTCTAGATTTTTAGACTTTACTGTAGATTCAATGCTATTTGGCATGTATCCGGTGTTTTTTTAAATGTAAAAAGTATAAAATTAAAAACCTAGTTTGAGTGTCTAGGAGGACAGTCACCTCAAATGAAAGTCCTTATTAATGTGCATTTTAGCCACCCATGTAGGCAATACATCCCAACTACTCTCATTAAATATTCATGAACTTAATAAAAATGATGACTAACGCGTTGTGTGTGCACAATTGACCTACTACGCGTCTTAGACGTAGCCTAGTCGTTGGTGGTCGTACTTCTCCGAAACGGCTCGACCGATATTAATGACATTTTTTTTTGTATATTTGGTAGTAAAGTATTTTTCATTCTGCTAGGTCTAACCCGAGGAGGTGCTCAAACATGGATTTTGAAATGTTTGTTTATAAATTGTTGCTATATTGGAGAAATAATTAGTAGAAAATATTATTTATTATTTGGTTGCTGTTAGTAAATCTGGCATGCATCAAACCAAAGGTTCCCTAATATTACCGTGATATGTTGTCACAAATTGTACGCGTTCCACCATCGTCGGATTACCTGTGTCGGATTGGCTGAGTTGGACTTACCGCAGAGAGTTACACCCAAAAGAAGTTGAACATTCATAGTTTTTTAAAAGTTGTAATTTTTTACGTTCAACAAAGTGCACAGGATGAGCTAGCATTATAAATTATTTATATTGCCTATATAATTGGTATAGTTATTTACTTATTAATCAATACAGACTTAACGTAAAATGGTGTGAGCCGGATCAGACGTTGTCCAGGCCAAAGATTTGTATTTTTGATAAATATTTTTGTACAAAATGTATATGCCATATTTCTTCTAATTTATCATAATGAAGCTTATCCTGCACATTTCATTGCCCCTAAAAAATATCAACTATCTAGATACACATCTAAATAATTATAATTTTTTTACATTTTTTTACATTTTTTTACTTTTTTTTACACTTATTTATATGGTTTTAAGTATATTTATATTATTAGACTTACATCGATAAAATTATATTACCACATAATATTTAAGATAACAACAAATTGCGCTTTTTGTTTTAATCATTTTTACCTAAATCTCTGTATTCTTTTTGAATAATATGTAAAATATGAAACATTATAACGTTTACCTATAACTTAGAAAACTCACTTACAATTTTTATTTAACTAACACAGCTAATAAAACACAATTTTAAAGTAAATTTATTTGTTTATTTTTATTTGAACCCATTCAGCGTGAATAAACAAAAATTAATATTTATAACTACATTCTTAAAACAATAAATAGGTAAATAAGTTTAAATGTTTAAAAAAAGTAAGTATTAATGTTAATCACGTTTGGATACACCAATATAATGAGTTATTGTTTGTAATATGCATAATATGTTTGACAAACGTAAAATGTATGCTCTGTTTTTCGATTTAAAGGTTTAGTTTGAATTTCAATATAATTGATCAAATAGCTTCAAAAAATCATGTGCTCAATATATTAAAGACAAAAAGGGTGGTTCTCTTTTAAAAAGAATGACGTTTGTATCAAAGAAAATATTGTATTTACATCTAATTTGAATAAATGTGTTAGTTATGATTTTTGTTAAATTCATAGTAAGAGTCAAAATTATGATTTGTAAATAAATAATATCTATTTTCACTAAAAAAATTAATTTTCAAAATTCCTTTAACCATCTTTAGACTAACTGATACGTAATAGATTAAAAAGTCCACCGAGTTTACTAAAAAAACTATTAAATGTTTATGTAATATAATGCTTATATTTCACAGTAGGTATTTACAATTTTTGTTTCTGACATTCTTAAACTTCACGATGTCACTGGTTTTTCAATTTTTTTTTTCTACGCCAGACACTCAGATATTATAATCGATTTATCAGACAAATTGTAAGCTTTAAACCATACTAATCGCGATATTTCGATAATTGAGAGTAATTGCAGCGATCAGTGCAGTGGCACATCTGAAGCCCAATGAACTTTTGAGCACTAATGTTATGGCTGAATTTCGGCGAGGGACGTGTGTTTTATGAATACCACCTGCAAAAGCGATTATGACTTGGTGTAGATGAAATAAAGATATAATAATTTCAACGCGTCGGAAAATGTTTTTTTGTCAACATCAGTGTTTCCTCGATTACGTTCAGAACTAAAAAAAACACATAATTAAAATCGTTAATTTTTTCGCTTCGCTCAGAATCAAAAAATGTATTCACTTACCCTGCTTACTGCTAAGTCAACAACATTTAGTGTTGTTCGATTTGATGCATTTTCATATGTTATTTTGCATATGCAATGTGACCGGCTAGATTGATTGTTCGTGGATGTAGATGAAACTTTTCTTTTTATGTTGCACGATTTTGCAACATTCACGTTTTTCAAATTATTTGAACAGTATAGTTCTGAGAATTCTTAATTTTGGCCCCTCCTCAGTGGACCAACAAAATACGATTTGTTACCATTAACCACACTCAAATTAGTAAATCTAAGCATTTTCAACACTACAAAGGTTGAAATCAGTGATTCTTACAATGTACTGATGTACAATATTCTACAATATGTACTATATGTAGATGTTTTTACCTTAAATAATATTCAAGAACAATTACGGCGTTCTGTGTATGCATTCAGCACTTGTTTGTTGCATGCAGAAACCCCATGGCACACTACATGCGTTTTACAATAACGATATTTTATATCTAATATGCACACATATAAAAATGCACACATATAAATATGTCATGTACACATATTCTTTATCCCGTTAGAATAAGAAGAGTCAAAATTATGATTTGTAAATAAATAATATCTATTTCTGTCATTATTACACACACACACACCCACTACCATTATATACTATAATATTATCATACGAATTTCCAGGGAAAACTATGGAATGCGTTCGAAACCGTATTTCCATAGAATTGGTGTCCTGCCCCCGGCGAATGCGTAAACTCATAAATAAACCCACCTTCAAACACGTGACCACGTACACCGAGAATCTAGCCGCCGTATCCTTGCAAATGAGTGACATACGTTTCTCCAAGCCTATTTACGTAGGGTTCGCCGTCCTGGAAATAAGCAAGGAGTTAATGTATGACTACCATTACAATGTGATGCGGCGGCACTATAACGTTTCAATTAGACTTTTGTACATGGATACAGGTATTAAAGAAATAATAAATAATATTATTTACACTCATATAATATCTAACGTATGTAATGCCTTTATAGATTCCCTGATCTATCGAATTCATACGGGGGATTTCTACAAGGACTTGCTGGACAACCCCACGCTCCTTGAGCGGATGGACACCTCGAATCTCCCCACCACACACCCCTGCTACGTTGGTACGCGTAAGAAGATCCCAGGATTGTTCAAAGACGAGACGGCTGCCAGGACAATGTACGAGTTCATTGCGCTCCGGGCGAAATCTTACGCGTACAAAATCGAAGAGGACGAAAAACTCGTGGCTAAGTGGATTCGAGGGCATGTGGTCCGAAATCATATGACGTTCGAGGACCACAAGCGCTGTCTGTTCGAGGTCGACGACAACGCTGTGGATGGTGCTGAGAGTGAGGATGTGGGTGACGACGACGACGACTACATGGAGGACGACTTTGACGATGACGTAACGCTAAAGGGTGAGGAGCTGAAACGGCGTGCAACTGATGGCACAATCGGTCATCAGCACGATCCATGGAAATGCCACCGCCGCTACCGCCGCCGGCATTGCTGGTGTGGAATTCACTCCAACACCGCTTCCCCCGTACATGCCGTACACACCGTATAGGCAAAATGTATCGATCCGATCGTTCGAGCACCGCGTTAAAACTATTAAGACCATGAAAATGACCCTTAATCGTTTTGACGATAAACGTGTAGTTGACGACGATCGGATACGTACACGCGCTTACGGACATTACGCGCTACGCGAGTAATATCTCCGTATCAAATGTAAATAATACTAAATATAATAATAAATGTATTGTGTAATTAAAAAATAAAATGTATAATTGTAAAAAAATAATAATAAATGTATATTGTTGTATGTAATCAAAAAATAAAATAAATAATTGTACACGTTAGTTAAATACATAAATATATATATTAATATTAAAGTGAATCCATGTTGAGCTGGTGCACCTGCCATGCCGTTCCGTGAGTGGTCATGCCACGCCATGCCATGCCATGCCTTGTAGTATAGGATTTAAGAATTATGTATAAACCATTTACGTATTGTGAAAACTTTGTAAAATGTACATTGTTTGGGGTTGAATTCCATGTGAAAAATACAGCAGGGTAGAGTAGTCACATCACCAGCACCACATATTTGATCTAATCGAGGACAACCCAAGTCCTCAATGTTGACGAGTGCAACGTGTGGAATATGCTCGATAAGAAGTTGTTTTTTCTGCTCACCCTTCACGTAAATACAGTCGAATTTCAATGAATTCAATACCCGACCGAGTTCCTCGTACTCGGCATCACCATATTCCATAGATAGTTGATGATAATTACGTTCAAGCCATTTATTCGTTTTTCGACTCTTGTTGTCCTGTTTAGAGATTGAATTCTTAAAAATCCAGTGTTGGCTCGCCCATGTTTCCGTGTCTACTACAGACATTTCTTTTATCATATATTTATTGTTTGCTCCAAGAACGCACTGAATGTCTACGATGGCTGACATTATTTTCGATTAAATTAATTTTTATTCTTAATATTATAACTATCTTCGATGGTCCTGAAACGTTTTTCCAGTACTGAGATAAACGACGCGAGATCTGATAGAGGTTTTCTGGTACGACTTTCAGAATCTAATAGAGATTTTGTACTTTGCCGAATATCACCTTCCAGCGATTTTATCTTCGATTGTAGATCTGTGATATCACCTTTCAGAGTGGCTATCTCCGATTGCAGTAGCTTTGTATCGTATAGAATCGTTTTGTTGCTCGATTGAATGTGTGAGATAGTACTTTTTCTACGTCCGTCGAGTGAATTATTGAAAATATCCATAATCAATATGCATGTTTTGTGCACGAATTGTATTGTACTACTGAAATGAATTTTCAAATACCTCTAGTGTATAAAACCTAGTAGAATTCCAGTTATATGACTGACTATGTCATTTAAACGATAGACATTCTCTAGAGTTATACTAATTTTTGTACTAGTTTCAGCATAATTATTAAATAGTTCCGAAACACGCTTCTCGATATTCAACAAAGACTTATTATATTCATGTATATTATCGTTTTCTATCAATTTTAATTTCACTTCGATATCTATAATATTATTTTTCAACACATCTATTTCCACCTTCAGTACTTTTACATCGTATACAATTGTTTTATTACTCGAATGGATATGTGAAATAATATTCTTTCTACGTCCATCTATGGAGTTATTGAAAATATCCATTATCTGTTATTCAGCTGAATATAAATATACTACTGATGAAGTATAGGTTCTCACAATTTAAGGTCACTAGCTTTTATCCAACTATTATGCGATGCATCAAATCCCAACCACTTGACAAGCACTTGATTACCCCTTCTACGTATAATTTTCTCAATTAAATATTCATTTCGGTGACAAGTTTTATGTATTTCCTCGGAATAAAAACAACCGGCAATCGGTTTCCCCGTATAATCTTGCAGCTGATAAGTAGCGGGCAGTGTATTATTTATTTTGATTATTTCAAATATTTCCGTAGACCAATTGGGTAAATAACCTTTTGTAAACACCCCTTTTTGACTGCTAATCCGTACGTTATCGCCTACTTTGAATTTAGTTTTCACATTATTAATTTCACGTTGCTTTATTTCCACCGCGAGTGGATTCGCCTCTGCTTGTACCGGTGTCATTCCAATAGTTCTATGTTTCGAATCATTATTGTATTCTTGAAGCAATTTCGGTAGAATAGATATCCATTCGTGAGAACCCCGCGCAGTAAACTCTCTAAACATTTTCTCTTTCAGTGTGCGATTGAACCGTTCAACGATACACGCTTTCATTATACTGTATGTAGAATATTTGCGTATACCATATTTATCCATCAACCCGTCAAACGTTTTGTTATAAAATTCTTTCCCATTATCCAATTGTAGAAGTTTTGGGGAGCGATTGTGTAATATTTTAGACATAACACTAGTAACTTCTTTACCCGTTTTCGTTCTTAAAGGTAGAGCCCATGCAAATTTAGTAAAACAATCAATCACGCATAAAATATACTTATAGCCTTTATTTTTACCCGAATATGGTATCATTTCAACCAAGTCAGCTTGCCACAAATCATTTTTTCCATATATGTTAACTCTACGCCTCGTGAAATTTCTCCGCGCTGGTTTGTGGAGTTCAATAGCAATTTCACGTTTAGACATTTGGAATTTGTTTAATTAACCCTGCCTCACGTAATTCCTCGAAAATAGATATTATCTCGTTGGAAACGCCCGTATTACCAGCTGATTTCGAGGCTAGTAGTAATCGAAGTCTATCGACCAACTCGTTTGGGTTATCCCAATACACTAAGTTGTTTTTCTGTACTTTCATAGACAGTCCACCACCACCACCACCACCGGAGAGGAATAATTTACTTATAATATTTTTATATTTTCGACAATTGGTATTTCTAATTTTTAAGCCGGATGTGGTTAAATGTGCAGATGTTTGAATTAATATCGATTTGTATACCTTTAAATCATTATCCGTATAAGTGGTGGGATTTTTCAAAAACAATAGTTGAATAATACCCGAGGTTGTTGGATAACTACGCTCATCAATGAGTATTATGTTTTGAGTGAATTTCACTTCTTTATCACCTAAGGTAATATCACCGTTTGTGAGTTTTTTCGGGCCAAATGTTCTATCTACATGCGGTGACTGAAACCAATTTTCAATTCCTCGCTGATAATTCTCCTCATTGATATTAATAATTTCAGAATCCGGCCCAACATGTTTATCTTCTTTCTCGGTCTGATTAGTGTATAAATCACGTGTATTCGATATTTTAGTTAAAGGATCTATAATAGGTTTGAATGTCTGTGCCATTAACTGTTGAACTGCTTCACCATTTTTTAACGTAGAATATTTACGTTTTATACTTTCCTTGGCTTTGACCAACTCCTCCAATATATTACTACCATCCTTCATGATTACGTTTTAAATGATACTTTTTACTATAAACACCAACTTATATAACCACATAGGTATCGAATCCAGATCGATAACGCCCGTTATCACGTTCACTATCTTTACAAATAACTATAAATGCAAACCTATCACGATTCCAGCACACAGTGCAAAATTGTTTGAATTGAATATATGACATATCACCGGAACAGTGTTCATTATATACATGTTTTAAATTAGTTTCATCTTGTTTGAACAATACTATTAAATTAGCATTATCACGTATCAGCTGTTTAGGTACTTTCGAATAACTCTGAGCTAGATAGAATATATCTACTTTATTATGCCTCCCTCTGGAAAAATATTCTCTTATAACACCTTGCTGTTCTCCAATAGGTTTAAAACGTTAAAAACTGGTGAAGCTAATGTTCAACAGTTAATGGCACAGACATTCAAACCTATTATAGATCCTTTAACTAAAATACCGAATACACGTGATTTATACACTAATCAGACCGAGAAAGAAGATAATAAATATAGAGTTTGGTAAAACTTTTTCAGGTGTGATGACTTAATCGTTCTCGAAAAATGTAAACAGTTTAACTCCATCAATACCATCGATAATACGCTTCAGTAATTTATATTTTGGTTGTTCCAAGGTTTTAGAGTATATGTATACGTTTTCGAATCGGAGTCCGTTTTCATCGACGAGTAGAAAGTATATCAAATTCGTCTTACCACAACCCGAACTCCCTAATACCAGGGATCGTATCGTATTTGGGAATAGGTCACCATGCCTAAACTGTATTGTATCGGGAGTATCAATGTTATATATTTGAAGTTTTTTCTGTTGCTCGATAAAACGCATTTTGCGGAGCAGATGTTTCACTATATATACAAATGTATTGTCTATGTAGGCGTCACACGATGTCTCACGTCCGTAAACGAAACAACAATAAGGGTTCGGGTCTCGTTAACTCAGTCATAAACCATTTACCAGTGGAATTACATTTACCCGGTTATCGGTGAGTCAGTACATCACATTGTTAAGGCCTATCTAAATATTGTGTTTCATTTCAGATTTGCGGGCGGCACCCGTTTCGCCCAAAATCGACCTTTCCCGTTTCGCCCAGATACCCGTTTCGACCAAAGCCATTTTAGTCGTTTTCAAATTAGGTTGGCAATGCTTTTTAAATAATATAATACATATATCATTATTAAATCTTATTATTATTATAAGCTATTTTTAAAAAAAGTCATAGGAAAATTTAATTAATTTTTAATTATTTAATTAAACATTATTACAGTTATAATACAAAAAACATTATATTATTTTTTACTAAAATTCAATAAAAGTCATCATAAAATAAATTAACAAAAATTATTATTTTTTAAAATTTCTACACATGCTTTTTACAAATTCATATCTAGTAATTTCGCCAGATCTATATAAAAGTATACGTTTTTCGTTAAATTCTTGTCTTTCCTTCGTTTTTTTATCTTTTGTTTTTCGGGAAATTTCAACGCTATTCATTTTGATGTAGGTTTCTGTCTGAATATCATTGCGTATAATATTTAGCCAGTTTATGATTGACGGAGAGTTAGAATAAAAGTTTTTATTGAAATACGAGTGAAACGATTCACACGCATTTGTTGTGAGCTGTATACTCGCCGAATTACATGCCCATAATGTTGGACTAAAAACACCGTCCTCAGAAATATAGTTTTCTACTAAATAATCGCAATACTTAACTAATTTTTCGTCAGTTGGACATTCAGCCATTAAATCTTGAGTAAAGCAATCGGATACTTCAGAGGGTTCTAAAAATATTAAGCCAAAAGTATGTTGAATCCAATTACCAATACTCGTATTATTTTGGTATTCAGTTGCTAAACCATATTTTTGAACGTTTCTATACCAAGCTTGTGTAAGGTGAAAACGACAACCAACTATTTGCGATGAAGGCCAAACTGCATTGACTGCTAAATGAATAGCTTTTTCAAAGTCAATAGTAACAAATTTTGGTATAAAAACTAGGCCTAATTCTTTGCATTTATTTACTATTGATTTAAAAGTATACACATATGTTTCATATTTTTTGTTCGGAAGTAAAATAAATATTAACGGTATATAATGACCATTTTTAAAACCATGTATACAAAACATTTGCTCAAAGAATTTTGCACAAAATTGAAACGTGCCGTCCATATAAATTGTTTCCACAACATTACATAAAAATGTAAGGTTAGTTTTACAAGAAAAAATTATTACGTTTTTTATTTCATCATTTACCAACACAAATGGTTCGTTTTTTGTAGTAAAAGTGGTTTCTGGTGTATTTAGAGCCATATGTGCTTCAGCTATAGTAGTTGGAATAAGAGGAATAACTTTACGCCTACTTCTGTAAATTGATTTTCTAATCACATTAAAATCATTTGAAGTAAAACCATCAGTAAGTTGAGTGTTTTCTGATAACTCTTTTAAAATGATTTTTTTTGGCTGTATGTAAAGATTTTCAGTAGCTTTTCGTTTACATGAAACACTTACTATTTGACTTCTAACTTATACTTATACGCCACATAGGTAAATGTTATATTAATGTGGGAACTCCTTCAGTTGACTAACATGTCTTCAATTTGATGTTATCGGAAGATAGTATATGATCGCTACAATTACGAGTCATATTAGATTCGCAATTGTAGCGATATAACGATAGCGTCGATAATTTGAGCGGAAAGTCCTGGCTATGATAAAATTGCTATCGGTGAAAACTTGTCGTGCTATATGTATTATATTATTTAAAAAGCATTGCCAACCTAATTTGAAAACGACTAAAATAGCTTTGGTCGAAACGGGTATCTGGGCAAAACGGGAAAGGTCGATTTTGGGCGAAACGGGCTGCGCCCAGATTTGCTGGTCCTGGTACTAAATTAAAAGAAAGGCTAGCACGAGGCGATCGAGGCATAAACAATCTGGATGAGTTGGCTAGAGCTCATGACATCGCGTATGATAGAAGTAATTCACTGGCGGATAGACACAAGGCCGATGAAATATTGGAAAATCAAGCTTGGGAGGTGTTTAAATCTAAAAACAGTGGTATTAAGGAGAAAGCTGCATCTTGGTTGGTCACTACAGCCATAAAAGTCAAACGTAAGATGGGGGCCGGTTGTGGATTTAAACAAATGGTTGCGGCTGCTAAAAACTCAATCAAAAATAAACTGAAAGAAAAGAATATAACTAAATTGATTAGAACATGCCTGACAGCCGCTAAAAAATCGAAAACTAAGAAAACTAAAACTCCTAGAATTATACCGATTCCTAAAAAGGGAGGTGTTTTACCATTAATACCTATTTTTGCTGGTTTATCCGCATTAGGTGCGCTTACTGGTGGTATTGGAAATATAGTAAAAGTCGTCAACGATTTAAAATCTAATAAAAACACCCCTATTCATTTAGGTAAGGGTTTATATCTCACACCATACAAGGGGAGTTCTTATAAAATCATCAAAGGTAAAGGTTTATTCCTAGCACCGTATAACGGTGGGTCAGTGGTGAATAAATCTAGAAAACCGACGAAAAACTAATTGATACGCTACCCGATAGAGCACTGTATGATTATGAGATTATAAAATACATTGACCTGTTGAAAATACCTCATTTCATTGGAGTATTTTCCAGAGACAAGTTGCCTTTACATTATAAACACCGTGAGTCGGCTATAGTTAATTTAGATGTCGAGAAGGGTGAAGGTACTCATTGGGTAGCGTATAAAAAAATCGGTAAACAAGTTAAATATTACGATAGCTTTGGAAATTTACCCCCACCACTAGAATTACAGAAATATTTCAACGATTGTAATATCGAATATAATTACGATAGACATCAGAAATACAATACGACAAACTGTGGTCATTTATGTCTAAAATTTTTATCATGTACACTATAACGTTAAACGGTAACTCCAGTGTTAATGGGAAAATGTGGAAATGGGGGGGGGGGGCTTGGGGGGACTTAGTCCCCCCAAATATTGTAATAGCCCCCCCAAAATTTTGTCGTCTTTATGTGAAAATATATGATATATATATTTACTAATTGTACAGTACTTATTCGCGAATGTTCTCGTACGTTAGTGCTTATCGAGAACCTTCGAGAAACATTATATAATCGATAACGTCATAATATCTTTAAGATTATTCGAGAACAATCGAGAGCGTTATCTCGCATCTATATATATCAGAAAAACTAAACCGTCAGTTACCAGTCCGCAGCATAGTCCCGCACGAAGTAACACGCGTCGCATTGTAAACAAGTCCGCCGCCGCCGCCGTCGCCGCTATACCTAGTGTGTTAATCTGTTTTAATAGTGGCTACTCCGTAATTATTTTATATTTTTATATTTTTATATCTCGTATTTTTAAAATGTTCTTTAACCGTTGGTGAGCCTTAATAATAAAATAATAATAAATAATAAAATGTCTAAAAGTACTACATATTATGATATTTTTAATGTAAATAAAAAACAAAATAATCTAACACACGAATCACCAAATGTTTTAAAAGACCAACTGTGTTTAACCTCAATGCCCATTACAACAGCTACAGAAACTACCACTACAGTGAGTGTAAGTATTTCCACGGTTGAAAAGGAAATACAAAAACTTAAGCCTATTGTGGATGATCTGGGAACATTAGTTTCTGGACCGGCCCAGCCAATATTAAATGTAAGTTAACTTTTTATACCTATTTAAATAATAGTAATATCTTTAAATTATGGTTTATGATTTCCTCTAGTCTTATCCAAAATCTAAATTTGGCTTACAAAATCGCAGCTTTAACTCATCTTACTTTGCTAAACATGATTGGCTTGAATATAGTATTGCATTAGATGCTATTTTTTGTTATGCTTGCCGTATTTTTAGTGATGGTAGAACACAATATGAAGATGTATTTACTGTCTCTGGTTTTAAAAATTGGAAAAAAGTAATCTTTGAATAAATATTAAATTTAACTTTTATTAAAAATGTATGTTATTCATTAATGAAAAATTGGGTATGCTATCCTCATTTTACAGTTAAGTGGGTCAAGAGGGGCTAAGAAAAATAAAGCATGTAAATTAGAAGCCCATTCTTTTACTCAATTTCATTTAACGTGCATGACCAAGTGGAAAGCTCATCAAAATACTCAAATTACAGGAAGTGTTCATGCCCAATTATCAACCCAGCATAAATTACTTGTAGAAAGCAATAGAAAATATATGAGTACACTTATTGATATAGCATTATTGTTAGCTAGTCAAGGTTTGGCTTTAAGGGGACACGATGAAAGTTCAAACTCCTTAAACCAAGGTAAGTTATTACAATTATTACATACAATTATTAATAACATTACTGTTTATTATTATGTTAATATTTAAACAATAAACTTTCCAGGAAACTTTAAAGAAATTTGTAAATTACTCTCTAAAAATAATTCAGAATTTAATAAAATATATTCTAGTCCCACCAACTACACAAGTCATTTAATGCAAGATGAGTTATTACATTTATGTGCTGATGATGTAAGGCAAAAAATAATAGAAGAAGTTGAAATTACTGGAGTGTTTGGATTGATGTGTGATGAAGCAAGGTAATACCTATTCAATTGTATACCTATTAATTTTTGTAGGGTTAAATTATTCAGAAGCATTTACTGGTGTCTTTACCTTTAGTATTAAATATTGTTTGGAAAAAAAATATTTTTATATTTTTAAGATGTTTCAAAGAAGAGCAAATGGCTGTTTGCATACGTTACACAGTTGGATTAGATGTATTCGAAAGGTTTTTAGGTTTTATCGATACTTCTGAAAAACAAGATGCTGAAAGTCTTTATTGTCATATTCTTAAATACTTTAAACACTGCAATTTAAATAAGGCTCAAATTGTTGCCCAGTCTTATGACGGTGCCAATGTAATGGCAGGAAAATTTAATGGTATTCAAGCAAAAATAAAAAACACCTTTCCCTATGCTATATTCACACATTGCATGGCACATAGGATGAACCTAGTAATAATGGATATGTGTAAACATTTAAAAGTAAATATAAGTACTGAGTAGTAGGTATAAATTGCAAAATATTAATGTACACATTTAATAACTGTTAAAGGAAACCAGAAATGTATTTAATACTTTGGAAGCTTTATATGTTCACTTTTCACATCCAACAAAAAATAAAAAACTAATTGATATGCAAGCAAAATTGTTAATAAAAAATAAATCCATTATACGGATGAGTGATACCAGATGGAATTGCAGATATAGAAACTGTGAAGCTGTATTAAATAGTTATGGGTGTATTATTGATATACTAAAAGAAGAAATTGAAAATGAAGTTGATAAAAGTGTTAATGAATCAATAGGTTAAAAAAAAATATTTATTATTATTTAATCTGAATTTATATACTAAACAATATTTCAGGAATCCTTTCTAACCTTGAAAATGGGTCCTTTTTGGTACACTTGTTCATTTTACATAATGTATTGTCAACTATAAACATACTATGTAATATGTTTCAAGAAAAGACTGCTACATTGGGAAAGGCAAATGATATAATAAAAGGAGTTATACAAAGTCTGAAAGAGGCAAGATCAAATGAGGGATTTAATGAGATATGGAAAAACATTCAAAGTTTTGCTGAAAAATATAACTTATCTTTGGAAATTGCCTATGAAAAAGAAAGCAAGTATTTCATTTTATTCTTAAATCTTAAGTAAATATTATTTTAACTGCGCATATTTATAACTTTATAAGGTACCTATTATTTTAGGATCAAAAAGAAAAAGATATGAATCAAATTTACTTCAAGGTTTTGTTTTGTCAACAACCACTGGTGCAGAATGTCAGTCTACTGAATCTGACTCAGTTGAAACTCATTTTAGAGTTAATGCTTATTTCAAAATTTTGGATGCTGTTATAGTTAACATGGAAAAACGATTTTCAACTGAGAGTTTACAAATGGCTTCTGCAGTTGATAATTTCTTAAAATTAAACTTTAATGAGAGTAAATTCTTTATTGAACATTATCAGGTATATACTATTTGAATAATATGCATGATATACATTTAAATAAATTGATTTACTTCAAAAAATATTTTCAGGACTTGTTGGGCATATCTAAACAAGATTTAAGATCAGAAATGACAGTTGCCAAAAATTGTATTAAAAGTTCATGCGATAAAAATGATTTTAAACTTGAAGATATAAAAAAATATGTCTCAAAGCAAGTCTACCCAAATGTGTACAAATTGTTGCAAGTGGCGATCACTCTTCCAATTAGTTCATCAACATGTGAGCGTTCTTTTCGGCAATGAGACGCTTAAAAACATGGTTAAGAACATCTATGCTTCAAAATCGTTTCAACACAATTTCAATACTTAATATTGAAAAGGATATTGTAAAACATATTGACAATGACTCCATAATCAACAAATTTGCAAGAAAAAATAGAACAATTGTGTTACAATAATTTTAATAAACTTTATTCTTTTAATGGTCTTTTTTAGTTGTATTTATGTGTACTTATAGGCTGTTAAAATGCTTTCAGATTCAATTCAACAAAATATGCGACACAATGTGTTTCTTTGTTTTTCGATATCTATCAAATTATTTGAATATAGTTTTTATTTTAGTTTAGCCCCCCCCAGAAATTCTAATGGATTTC
Source organism: Nasonovia ribisnigri (assembly GCA_027563435.1). Lineage (NCBI taxonomy): Eukaryota > Metazoa > Arthropoda > Insecta > Hemiptera > Aphididae > Nasonovia > Nasonovia ribisnigri. The sequence continues at coordinate 63,512 of JANEHU010005044.1, read as the reverse complement.
CGCCTATGCTTTCACTAGAGAAGTAAGAAAACTTGTGTAAATATAATTAAGAATTAATTTTTTAACAATAAAAAAAAATATTTAATAACCTGTGTTCTTACTTGAAATAATTTTTTCAATTTTTATTTTATTTTGGTAGGATGAAAAGAAGTGTTTTGTCATGTATACGGTAAATATTTACGAGTAAGGGGCAAAACCGATTTTGAGTGTGCAATCTCCCTGTAATTTTAAAATACGGTAAATATTTTGTGCAAGGGAGGAATTCGTGGATACAAAATTTGAAATCTCCCCGTAAAATTCTATACGGTAAAATTTTTTGTGTAAGGCGCAAATAGGTGGACAACGAGTGTGTAATCTCCCCGTGATTTGTGTTACGGTAAAACCAGTGTGCTCGAGTGAGACATTCACCCTTGAACTTAGCGAAATTACCGCGGCGAAAAAAAAAGCTGGCTGTGAACATACAAATATATACTACTACTGTGCGGTTGCGCCTAGTATCTTCGGGGTCAGAAGTCGTGTATAGTCCGTGTAGCAATCTTTTAAGTTGGAGCTCTTCATAAAATAAATACTCTCCGGTATTCTGTAGCCCTCTCTGCTATATGGAGGCGGAGGATAAGCTTCGTAATCCTCAACCCTTCTGCGTTCTTTTGCAAGAGCGTACAGCTTTTCTTTTTCCTTTTTGATCGCTATTTCTTTGTAAATTTTCTCTTTCTTCTTTTGCTTCATTTCCCTGAGATTTGCCAAGGCGGGGTTCTCCTCTACCTTGTCTTTCCTTAGGGATTTTCCAAAAGAGAAAAATGTATCATCGTCATCGTTATTGGGTTTCGAAAGATCTGGTGTGCTACTCTTGCGGTTTTTGCACACCCTTTCTCTCTCATTCCAGTCACGAAGGTTATTTTTTCAGTTCTCCTTTGCCAATTTGTATTCATTTTTGACGATTTTAGCCAGTTCTTTCTTCATATGACCCCAGTTGAAGCGTTCGTGGGTCCACGGTTTGACGCCCGGAGACCTCGGCTGGTGCTTAACGCTACCGGAATATCAACCGCGGCAAACCGACGACGTGACGGGACGACGGCCGATGGCCGGACGCACACGCGGCCGGCACCGCGTGTTCCGCTCTACCGAGTAAGTGGGGAAACGATGCGAGTAGTGGTATTTCAAGGTCGACGGGGAGACGAACGGCCGAAACCGCCCGCCTGGACCCCCGACTCCAACTTATGCTACACCTTCGTATTCTCCGACACGGTGGTTCGTCCGCGAAACCGTGGACCGCGACGCTGCGACGGCCCCGTCAAAAAAAACATACACGGCAATAATAACCGCGCAAGGGCGAAACTCCAGATGACAACGACGCTGTCATCGCCGTGTAACGACCTACGCGGTCATTGTAATCGTGCAACCGGAGAAACGGTGGACCTCGACTAGGCGATCTCAATGCAACGAACGTTGGTAGCAGACGGCGTGGGAGTGATCTCCGCGGGACGTCAGCGTACCGGCGACGGGGTAATCAAAATACCGTCCGCGGCGCGGCCGTGTGGATGACCGAAAAAAAAAAATAAATAATAATATTCGAATATACATTTCGCCGACACCGGTATCTGATAGATTTCGGAACGCACGACGTGATCACATCTCGGAGTCGTCGCGATTTGACCGGGAGGCGACGAGTTATGGCGCATTGAAAAGAACCAAAACGAAAGAGTTGAAATCCGCATCGTTACGAACGATATCACCCAGGTTGCCGTCATGTGCACTACCTCGGCATCGCTGAGCAACGTAGAACGTGGATTGGAAAAAAAAATTTCGTATTATCCGACACGGTGGTTCGTCCGCCAAACCGTGGACCGCGACGCTGCGACGGCCCCGTTAAAAAAATATACACGGCAATTATAATTGTGCAAGTAGAAAATCGGTACCTACTGGGATGGAACTCATCGCGAAGAATACGCGGCCGCGTCGACCGACACCACTACCGTCTACGGATAAAATATAATTTATTTTCTTTTTCAAACTTCCGGCCCGCGGATACGGATCGGCACGACGAGCGTCCCCGGCTCTCTGGGTAATTCTCCTTGAGACACCCGCGTCCGCGACGAGCGACACTTTATGAAATCCGCCGTGAAACGGAAACGCGAAGTGGAATCTAGCGGGGTACCCGATAAACGTAACCCCTAAGCTAACCGAAGCACACGTGCGGCGTCTACATGTCGTGTTCGGTGCGTAATGGTAAGGCGACCGAAACACAAAAACAACCGCCACCCAGCGCGTAGCTGTATGGCTGTTGTAACTTAGCCTGACCCCAGTTGAAGCGTTCGTGGGTCCGCGGTTTGACGCCCGGAGCCCTCGGCTGGTCTAACCTAACCGGAATATCAACCGCAGCAAACCGACGACGCGACGGGACGACGGCCGATGGCCGGACGCACCCGCGGCCGGAACCGCGCGTTCCGCTCTACCGAGTAAGTGGGGAAACGATGCGAGTAGTGGTATTTCAAGGTCGACGGGGAGACGAACGGCCGAAACCGCCCGCCGGGACCCCCGACTCCCACTTATGCTACACCTCGGCATGTCTCCGAACAATGCCAGATTAGAGTCAAGCTCAACAGGGTCTTCTTTCCCCGCTGATTTTTCCAAGCCCGTTCGCTTGGCTGTGGTTTCGCTAGATAGTAGATAGGGACAGAACTTGAAGTATCTACTTTCGACTTAGCGTTGGCGCTAGTGGTCGTTCCTAGCGAAACCACAGCCCCAGCGAGTCCAACTCCAGAGGCCCGGATGTTGTTGGGCCTCAGTACCGGGGCACTAACCTTGCGGCAGTGGGGCTCCCCGGTCCCGCTGTACGGGAATATGGATACCGTGGTTTTTACTCCGGGGTACCCCCACCCCCGGTCGGTTGGAGACTCAGGTAACGTGGGGTCGTCGGGCCCATCTCAGCTTGCGCCAAGCCCTGCGCTGGTGTAGGATAGGTCCTACGGTTGTTCCTGGGCTGCTTCCTCCTGGAGCAGTCTATCCTGACGTCTTTGGTCCTCTTTGGAAGTGAGGACTTCTTTGGCAAATGATTCCAACGCTGACCAGGCCTTACTTGATGCGGTGAAAGTCTTTCTGTCGCATGGCCATACGACTCCGGATAATTGGAGTGATTCGACGAGTTTCAATCTCTGAGTTAGCATGTTCGGGCATGTGTACAGGACATGTTCAGCAGATTCCTCTTCGGCACCACATCTGCACTGTGGGCTGTCCGCAAGGGTGAAGCCGTGTAGCTTAAGCTGAAAGTCACCGTGGCTCGTTATCATTTGCGTTGTATAGTGCCGAATGTTATTGGTGTTGTCAATCTTGTCATGATGTCGGGGAAAAAGCCGTACGTCCACCGACCTTTGCTAGAGTTGTCCCATAGTTGTTGCTATTCCGTTATGCATATGTTTACGGCCTCGTGTTTCGGCTTGCCTTGGCTGATCCTTATGGCCATTTCGATTTGTAGAAATATCGGTGGGGTGCTGGCCACCACTTGTAATGCCCTGGTGGACACAGTTTCATATCCATCAGTCACGGTTAGGAGCACTCTTCTTTGCGCCGACTCGAGCTTCAGTTTAATCGCATTCGACGAGGTTGATGGGTACCATGTGCTGGCCCCATACGTTATCCTTGGGATATAGACCGCCTTGTATAATATTAGAGCCATGGCTGAGGAAACGCCCCATTTGGATTTCCTGACCGATTTTAGCCGCGAGAAGACGTCCTGGACTCCAGCTGGACTCCGGCAGTTTCATTGTGTGGCCCCCGAAGTCAAGGTTGGCTCCGAGCTCTAGGCCGAGGTACTTTGTTTCCGACGTGGATTTTATGCGGTCGCTGTTGAAAGCTACGGTAAACCCTGGGACAAGTCCACCTCTCAAGGGTATCATGATGGATTTTTCTTTCGAGAAAGCCAGTCCTCTGCTATGGCCCCACTCAGCTATGATCACCAGTGCTTCCTCCATGGTCTTTAATATATCTTTCCTAGTATTGCCCGAAACTAGCAGGGCGATATCGTCTGCGTATGCTATTATTGTTGTGTCGTTCGGCAAGTTCTCTTTAAGCAGTCTGTCCATAGTCAGGTTCCACAATCTTGGACCTAACTTGGACCCCTGCGGGCATCCTCGGGTTAGAGTCTTGGTGCGCTCGGCTCCACCCACCCTGTAGGTAATTGTTCTATTAGTGAGGTAGTCCAAAGCCATCGATGTAGTGGTGAGACTACAATTGAGGTGTCTCATGTCCTGGATCAGCATTGGCCATTGGACATTGTCAAAGGCCCCGCTAATATCTAAGAATGTACCGAGTACATGTCGGCCGTTCTGGCCAACCCAGGTTTGCAGCTCAGTCAGTGCCGTCGAGGTGGATTTTCCCGGCCTAAAACTATGCTGTCGAGGGCTTAGGTTGTGCCCGATCTCTTTTTCAAGTATGTCACAAATAACCTCTTCTATAATCTTCCCCAGGACCGGGAGTAGGCTGACCGGGCGGTAGCTTTTAGGCACTAGTGGATCCTTCCCTTTGCCCTTAAGGAGGACCACTATGGCCGCGTTTTTCCAAGGGTCAGGAAATCTGCCCTCATTGAGGCACCTGTTTGTCAGCAGGTGCATCTCTTGCTCGATCGCGGGCCAGGCCGCCTTTATTATCCTCGCAGTCAGTCCATCGGCCCCAGGTGCCTTGTTTTTCTGCCGAATTGCGACTGCTCTAAGTTCTGCCGCTGCGACCTGCGGAATAGGGCCTGCCGCTCTGGGGACCGGGTCGGGCCTGATGTCCGAGTTAGAGGTCGGAATCAGCTCATCTATCATATAACTAATAGTGTCATCCAAGCTAGAGGTATAGCTTCCATCATGCATTCTCAGAGCTGAGGAAATTGTCTGAATCTTTTTGCCTTTGATTAGCCATTTTGTTAGCTTTCCCCAAGGGTTGCTACACATCGACTGATCTTCCACAAACTTGGACCATATTGCTTTTTTAGCTGCGCGGATATTACCCACGTGACGGTTTCTGGCAGATCTGAAGCTTGCCCCAGTATCTTGATTGTTGTTTCTGAGCATTGCTCTGTGTGCCCGGTTTAGTGCGCACTTAGAGTCGGTAGTGTCCTTGTTCCACCACGGAGGACGTGCTTTCCTTGACCTACATTGTTTTGGCAGCAGCTGATCACACGCTTTAACCAGGCAACCAGTTATGCGGGCGGCTGAGCCGTTTATGGTGGCGTCTGATGGTGTGGATTCTAGTGACTTGGCAACGGTGTCGACAAGTAGGGGTTTATTGATTCTGCGGTCATTGTATCGCACTCTCGGTGCTAGTCTAATACTGTTCGTTCCTTGCTCCCGTAGTTTAAAGCAGATCACCAGGTGATCGCTGCTGGTGATGCCTTTGATAACCCGCCAATTACGTATACTGTTTACCAAGCATTCAGTTGAGAGTGTTATGTCGACGTTACTACGGCCTCTCGCGCCTTGAAAAGTGTATTCATTACCTTCCCTATTCAGGATGGTCAAATTCAGATCTGTAATCATTGACTCGACGAGTCTGCCTTTATCGTTCCGTCTATGATCGAACCATCTGTGGGAAAAGGCGTTTACGTCCATGCAGAAGATTGACCGACATGACAATAACGGGTGGAATGCTCTTATTTCACGCGTGAAGGTGTCCGTGGGCTTCCTTTACTGGAAGTAGGTTGCCACCAGATCCACCGGGGACTGCCCGGGGATAGCTACTCCTATCATGACTGTGTGAGTCGTGGTAAGGTGAGGCTTTAGTAGTATATCCAGATTGGAGTTGAAAACAATTATGGCGGCCCAAACGCCATGGTTATCGTTCACGGTACACTTGGCCGTACGGGTTGAACCATTTTCGAGGCCTGCAAGCACTCCCCACCTGGAGTATGGTTCCTGGATAAGGGCTACATCCACCTTTTCATTCGTGCAATAGTCGGGGTTTCGTCAATTGCGCCGATTTTGGGACACTACCTGTATAGTATACATCTATTGCGCCGGTATAAAAAAGGTATATCAAAAAGGTATACATCTATTGCGCCGGTATAAAAAAGGTATTTCAAAAAGGTATACATCTATTGCGCCGGCATAAAAAAGGTATATTAATAAGTAGGGCTAGAATTTATATGCAATAACAAATTGTAAAATATGCATTTGATTTACCAAAATATGCAAAAATATGCAAAAACAAATATTTTAAATGACGTTACTTGGCACTTTCACTTTGAACTTTCGGAATTTTATCCGCACATTTACGCAACACACGTCGTACTAATGAATTAAATACGTCGTTAAACAATGTGTAGGCACTAGATAATCCTATCAGTCGTCCGACCAAGATAAGATTAGATAGTTAATATTTATACTATATATTTACAATTCAACGGATAAACCAAAAACTATCGGTATTATGAAATAAACGCCATTTACAATTAACAATAATTTATAAAAATTTAAAAATTTGAAGCCAAATCGTGGAAAAATCTGACAACCAATCAATTTGGACTTAAGGAAAAAACATGCAAATGCATATAAATCCTAGCCCTATTAATAAGGAATACATCTATTGCACTGGTATTAAAAAGTTATATTAAAAAGTAAATTTAAATAAAAATAATTTACATAGATACGTATATTACATACAAATGTATCGTTCTGATGAAGTGTCTTGAATCTTAATCTCAACCTAAAAAATTAAATTAAAATTAGAAAATGTAGATATAAAAACAGATTTATATTTAATTACCTTATAATCCTATTTTGTAGTGGTAGCTTATCCGTTGTACAAATTCAAACATATCTAAATTTCCATTTAAATAGTTGGACATATTATCTTCAACTATGGTTTTTTGTTTTTTATTCTTATGATTTTTATTCTTATTTTCTTTCTCGACGATGAAAATTTGTAATTTTGGTACAATATAAGTTCTCTACCACGTTCACTTAATAATATTTCCATTATAAATTACACGACAACTAAACGAACGACGGTACTAACACGGAACTAACACGGTATTTGTCCACATTTTGTAATTTGCTTTATCTTTAAGTAATAAAATAATATAATTCATACTTACCTATGATACCTATAGATATACAATATAGATATATTAGATTCAACACGTAAAAACCGATTTTTAGTTATAATAGAAATAGAATTAAAGACGTTAGACGTTTATATATATTTAAGAATCGATCGGCGCAATTGACGTACACAATTTATAACATGGGAATATCGATCGGCGCAGTTGATGTATACCTTTTTCTTATCCCATAATTTTTCTTTTTTTACCTGCGATTTTTGGCGCAATTGATACATGCCCATAGTGGTATAGCTGATCTGATACAGCCATTGACCTTGCCTAGTTGAGCTGTACGATACTCAACTCACGTACACTCATAGCTGGTTTTCAATTGCAGAGCCAATGTGCGAGCCACCCACTTCGTACAGTCTTTAGATAGAGTAGTGTGGGCACCCCCGCAGTGTGCACAACACGGCCGCTCGTCTTTTCCAGGACAGTCATTTTTGCTATGGCCGGTCTTGGCACAGTGGAAGCAAGTGCTATTTTCAGCCTTGCAGTCAGCTGTTCTGTGGTCTGTCATCAGGCACCTGCGGCAGTGTGGGACAACGGTGTACTGCCTGGGGAAGGTGGAAACCATGCCCACGTAGGTCCTTTTACCTATGATGGCCTTGTATGTCATCGGGGAGACCTCGACAACCCAATCCGTGGTATGCTCGTTCCTCTTGCCGCATCTAAAGAGCGGTCTAAAGTCATTCGGTGAGTCATCAGCGAGAGCCTGATTTTGCCCTATAAGGGATCCTGTGATGAATTCCGGAGTGTAGTCAACAGGAATGCCCTTCAACTTTACCCTCGGCTTTCTGGGAGCTGTTTCCCTAATCGATAGACCATCATTAATGAGACGTATTGCATCGGCCGTTTTGTCGTCCGAGGTAGTCAGCACGAAATCGCCACTTTGCAATTTTACGACATCCGTCGAGCTTCGGATTTGAGATTTTAGAGCTGACTACCTTCCAGATGTCGTCTAATTTTATTTTGTCCTCATTATTATTTACAATGAAAGCCGGCTTGACTGGGCGATTCTTAGCGGCCTTGAGCTTGTCTGAAATGACCTGTTTTTTAGTGGACCCTTTGCTCTTTTTACTCTTTGATATTTGTCGGTCCAGTGAGGGGAAATCGCCGAGTCTGTTCTTTGCAGGCTGTTTATGTGTGGGCTGATTCCCAGTTGGAGAGGAGATTTCTACCAGCATAAAGTCGTCCTCTTCAACCTCCGAATTATAAGCGTTTTCATGCCCTTTCGCAGCTGTTACGTATAGTTTCTTTGGCTGAGTTTTGTCATTTCGCCATGTGTCGCCTAGACAAGACTCAAGTCGCTGGTACGCCAGCTATAACAGCGGCGTCAAGGGCAATGTTATAGCTACATGCCTGTATTTTTGCAAGGTAGTCGTCTATACCTTGCATCCACTTCTTCCCAGCTTTAGTGGCTACTTGCATGTCCTGGAGGAACATTTTGCACTCTTTGACGTGGTTATCAATTGCCAGGGTTTCGGACGAGATGCTATCCGGTATGGCGCCCGGTGGGGATGCGCCGGCCTTCCTCTTTTTAGCATTTGTAGGCGTGATTGAAACTTGAACATCTTGGTCATTGATTTTGTCAGTGTCGTCTGTCAAGTCACCGTTTCCCCCGCGAAGACGGAGGGGAAGACAGTGGCACAGTGGAGCCCTTTTTAAAAGTTTGTCGTCGTAATCCGGCATAGCCGTCGTTCTATATTCAGGTTTGAAACCTTTGTCGGGGGTGTGGGACCTCCACTTCGCTCGCCCTTGCATGGTGAAGATGGGGACGGCGGTGCTACTAGCGCCGATCCAACTAGCCCTGTGGCTTCCTACTTCCACTGGGCCGGTAACGGTGGTGTTTTGTGTCAAGCTGTTCATTTTTGATTTGTGGGTTTACTCCCTTTGCGTTTTTGACCTACCACCAGGTGCTGGTTTACTGGCCCTAGGCCCTCTGGCTTGCGGCGGGCCTGACCGCAAGTTGCATCCCGATGGAGCCTTGAAGGCCTCTTAGCGCCGAGCGAGCTCGGTCGGGCGCGGTCGCCACGACAAGGCGGGCCTTCATGGACCCCGAGTAGATAGGGACACGAGGTTTCCCGGGTTTTGTTGCCTTGCGGCTACAACCACAGACCTCACATTAGCGCTGTGCGCTAGTCGAGGGCTGTGGAGGTTCACGGTCGACGCATGGTAGTTCAGCCCACCGGGCGCCGGCCACGCGTCGTCTAAGGACCACGAGCACCGGGCGCACACCCGTTCCCACCGAAGTCGGGAGAGAGTGCGCCCGTACCGTCGGATAAGGCGTGCACGTGCCCGTCGCCACCCTGGTCCGGCCGTGAGCTATCCTCATCACTTCCCGTTTTTGGTTACGGGCAACCTCCGGTGCATATAGCCCCACCGGTAGGCTGGGTAGGCGCTAAGGAGTAATCTCACTCGGAAACTTTCCCCTAGACCCAGCTAGGTCTTTCACCACAAGGTTAGCTCCAGCTAACAGCCACTCCGAAACCAATCCGCCACCGACCGCGTACCAACCGTGGCTGATACGCGACCGGCGTGTGAGGCGACGGCCGCGAACACAGCGCGCTTCACCACGGAGCCCCACGCACGACTGACGCACGCCGACCAGAGGTTGCCCCCCGGCCGACGTATGCAGGGACGCGGATGGCGCGGCCGCGCGCGACGACCGCCGTGGACGACGGGCGAACGCATTCGGGGATACCGGGCGAGCCGACGGGAACGCGAACACGGACGGCCGAAACCGCCCGCGCCGCGCCCACGCCGACCCGGGGTTACCCGCCTAGTTAGCAGGACAGAGTCTCGTTCGTTATCGGAATTAACCAGACAGATCGCTCCACCAACTAAGAACGGCCATGCACCACCACCCACCGAATCAAGAAAGAGCTCTCAATCTGTCAATCATTCCGGTGTCCGGGCCTGGTGAGGTTTCCCGTGTTGAGTCAAATTAAGCCGCAGGCTCCACTCCTGGTGGTGCCCTTCCGTCAATTCCTTTAAGTTTCAACTTTGCAATCATACTTCCTCCGGAACCGAAAAGCTTCGGTTTCCCGGAAGCTGCCCGCCGGGTCGTTAATGAAACGCCGGCGGATCGCTAGCTGGCATCGTTTACAGTTAGAACTAGGGCGGTATCTGATCGCCTTCGAACCTCTAACTTTCGTTCTTGATCATACGAGAACGTACTTGGCAAATGCTTTCGCGTCAGTTCATCTCGAGACGATCCAAGAATTTCACCTCTAACGTCTCGGTACGAATGCCCCCGCCCGTCTCTGTTGATCATTACCAACCACGGTGAATACCATGCAATTTGGGTAAACCAAACTTTTTTCGTCCCAATCGTTTGTACGTCGTTTGTAAAGTTTTGTAAAAGCAAAACTTTCGTTTGTAAAGAAAACCAAAAAAAGTTATGCTCATTACGGGCGGGGGGGCTGGAGAAATGGGTGAATTCCGTGCAATTTGGATAACCCAAACCTTTTAATTCTAAACAATTATTAAGAATAAATTGTAAAAACGGTCTTAAGCGTAATGTTTTAGAATGAAATGTTACTGTTATAATACGTTCCACTGATACAATATAAATTATTATTGTGTCATACTAAAATTGTATTAAACTTATTACCACCTTTTTTTCGTTTTGTTGCAGTGATTAGTCTTATACAGTTGTCACATATTTCTTACAGTAGGTATATGTCCAGGCACGTACACAAAAAAATTTGACGTGGTTGGGGGGGGGGGGGTTATATTATATTTTTGTGGGGAGCTCATTATTTATAAGAATTTTTATCTTAAATTCTCAACCCTTAGTTATAAAAACTGAATATTTTATAATTATTTAATTACAACGAATGATAATTTTCGAGATTTTGATAAATTTTGTCAAAATTCAAAATTTAAAAACTTATAAAAAAAAAATCGTGCCTATGTATTAATTTTTCAACTACTATTGTAAAAATATATCAGGAACCCTGTATTAAAATTTCAAATTTTTTGGCGCAATAAAATTTTATTGATATTCTTTGAAGAACTAACGAACATTTTGGGTTTTCGCACAACTTTACAAACGACTTACAAACGTTTGGGACGAAAAAAGTTTGGGTTATCCAAATTGCACGGTATTCACCCATTTCTCCAGCCCCCCGCCATTAAATGGGCATAACTTTTTTTGGTTTTCTTTACAAACGAAAGTTTTGGGTTCGCACAACTTTACAAACGACGTACAAACGATTGGGACGAAAAAAGTTTGGGTTACCCAAATTGCACGGAATTCACTCATTTCTCCAGCCCCCCCCCCGCCCTTAAATGAGCATAACTTTTTTTGGTTTTCTTTACAAACGAAAGTTTTGCTTTTATAAAACTTTACAAACGACGTACAAACGATTGGGCTCGAAAAAAGTTTGGGTTACCAAAATTGCACGGAATTCACCCATTTCTCCAGCCCCCCCGCCCTTAAATGAGCATAACTTTTTTAGGCCAGAGTCGCAGGCGGCTCCATCAAAAGCCTCTGCGTTTCAAAGAGTTTTACCGTTATCCTTGTGGCAGAGACCCTGAATGGACCATCCCTTGTCTCTAGCGGCACACGAAATAGATCACGCATGTTGTGCCAGGTTATTAGAACCAGATGTGAGTCTCTACGCGACCACCAAATAATGCAAATCGTTCCTTTCATCAGTGATTAATGGTGTTTATTGGACTTTTTAACGGTTCTCTGCGTGCGACAACTTGACCGTTACCTATTTATTTTATTGAATTAAGCAATATATATACAATTATGATGTGTGAGCATATCATTACATCCATTATATATGTTAATGTAGTTAAAACGGCAGACCAATTTTCATATTTTAAACTCAGGCATTCAGAATCTCTCGATGACCATCTCGTATTGGAAAGTGCTTTTAATGTACGTGATTTTGATACCATATTATTATTGAGGAGATCCCATCTATGTGTACTACTCGAAAAAAATACATAGATATTTTACATTAGTCCAAAAAATGTAGCTGCTTCATTACAACATTCAACTGCATGCGACCCTACTAGGTTAAGTGAATGAGCTGCGCATGGGATATAAAATGCTAAAGGATTTTTATTTTTTATTCGAGCTTGAAGACCATTATAACAACCTGACATATTTTTAGCTGTGTCATATGATTGTCCACGACAGTCTGATATATTTAATTTTAAATTGTCGATTGTCATAATAACTGTTTCAGCTATTTCCAAAGATTTATGACCAACTTTTGGTATAAATTCTAAAAATCGTTCTGTCGGTACACCTTTATCACTGACATAGGGAAGTATAAAAGCAAGTTGGTCAGAATGTGTTATATCTGGTGTAGAGTCGACGACAATTGAATAATATTTACGACTTTTAATCTCATTTATGATAGGTTCCTTAACTTTTTTGACCATTAATACAATAATTTCATCACAAATTGTCGATGATAAGTACGATGTAGTACCACTACTAGAATTACCATATTTCGAAATATGTTGTGCTAAGAAAGGGTCAAATTCGAATAACAATTCAAGAAGCATCATGTAATTTCCATTTTTAGGCGATCCGAAAATCTCTTCTTGTCCCTGGAATGGAAGTCCGCGCGAAGTTAATGTTTTAATTACAGGTACTACTCTCTCTAAAACACTTCTCCAATAAATTTTTTCATGGTTAATTTGAACCAATAACATAGAATCTAATCTTCCTTGTTCTTGTCCTAAATCTTTCAATTTTAGTAAACATGTTTTGTGATTTCACGATCCTTCGTGTTCTTTAAGACGCTTATGTGCATTTTTCCAATCATTAAAACCATCATTAGCTAATTTAGAAGATTCATTTTTAAATAACCAACAAGGTGCGCAAAATACTTTTCCTAATTTATGAGAGTAAACAAGCCATGCACGTGAAATTTGTTCACCATTTGGCAATTTTGAAAAAAACATAGTTTTGTTACAAAATCTCAGTTTGCCTACAGAATATTGATTTTTTGATTGAATAAAATTGTCATTATTATTTTGATCTACCCCATGTACTGCACAAAATTTTATAAAACTTGCAGTACGTAACCAATCTGCCGGATCGGTTGGAAAACGCTGAACTTTTTCTGTTGAATTGTCGTCTTGCACATCCATCAAATTTTTACCATTACACATTTCGTCGACATTTACATCACTCAAATCAACCTAAACATTTTATACTTTTGATATAATAATTTCAGTAGTGAAAACTGTCAATTTTATACATTTGTAAGAATTTGAATTTCAAACAAAATATTTCTTTAAAGTTACACACACTCAGACATATTACTGTAAACAAAATAAAATATATTAAACTACGCATGCATAACTACTATGGAATCGGAGGACGGAGAATAATAACCAAATTTGTAAACGTAATTTCAAGGTAAATTGTTTGTTCATAGATACTATGTGTAATTATAACGTACAACTACTGTACAAGACGTGTATAACGGCATAAGTGCATAATGCGTGCAGTTTGACGGAAAGGATAACAGTGTACAAGATCACAAGTTTATTTATACTATTTAATATTGCCTTATTCAAAATCATTCATATATTATATTTTATAAACATACCTTGGACATAGGTGATAAACTTTTTAATTCTGAACTGTCGTCAATCAAATTAATTTTATCATTTTTTTCAGCTGATTCCATAGGTTTTTTTATTGGATTCTAAGAAAGTTACAATTTTTGTAATAAAGAATAAAAAAACATAAATAATAATTACTATAGTCCGGCCCACGAGAGAGTATTACCATAGAATACTATAGAAACGACACTCCCCCCACCACTTCACTTTTTTTCATTTTGGCAGCGGACTGATTGATGTTGTAAGCATAGCGGGAGAACATGAAGTTATAAACAGTCGGTTGTTCTATTATCACTGCAAACTGCGGATATCACTTATCACTTGCATGATATTACTCGCTATTCGTTGAATTGTTTTGAGCTTATTACATTTTGAAATTCGAATTATTCGATATTAAGTTTGTTTCTTATTGTAATTGTAAGTAGTAATTTGTATTGAGTGTTTTGATTTCAACTGACTTGTACTTGAAATGCCTAACGTGTGTTGTTTCTTTAAAAAAGCACAAGGTTCCCTTGATCATGCTGTATCTTTCCATCGATTTCCCAAAGATCCAATTCAGTAAGTACATATTTAAAATTTATTTTTTCAACCATTTAGAATGATAATTAAAAAAACTATTTGTGTTAAGAGTTAAATTTATGTAGTGTTTGTACTTATATTATAATTTTTATAGTATAATTTTATTGATTAAAATGTATAGTATATAAATGGAAGCTATGTGATTTACTATTCAAGTTTTTATTTATCTTGTATATCTATATTAACCATTTAACTGAACCATTACTATAAAAAATTATTGTATATTTTAATATTCATTATAATTATAGGCGTAATATTTGGCTTCAAAATTGTAAATTGAAAGATACAGCTAGAATTGAACACAAGACCTTATGCTTTGACCACTTCAATTCATCCTGTTATATTAGTAATACTAATAGGTTGCTGAAAAATGTGGTACCCACAATTTTTCCTGGTGGAGCAGAACATCTGATGCCTGAAGTTGTTGAGACTTTAGATCAACCGGCAGAAAGTAAATTCTCAATAAACGCTATTTTTATTAAAAAAAAATAAATATTTTACAATACCACCATCCGCATTATGACTGAAACAACCAACTTTTCTCAAATTATTGACTATTTTAATTTTCAAACTGTAAAATAGAATATCAATTAATAATTTTGTTGTTTATTTTAGACTTGATCTCTAGTCCACTTACAATTTTTCAACCAGTCAGATTATTTTCCGAATCAGCATCTATCAATACGCCTTCGTACTCAGCAAGCCGTTCAACACCTATCTCAGATGATTATAGCTATAGTTCAGATTCTTCGATTTCAACACAAACTGAAAGATGTTTGACCAAAAACACTCCAAGAAAAATGAAACTAAAAGGGAAACTTACAGATACGGAATCAAAATTAAAAAAAACTTTAAGAGAGCGCGATAACCTTAAGGTAATTAATTATAATTTACAGCAAAGACTTAATGCGACATCGACATTATCAGACTTTGAAGAAATGTGCGACAAATTTTTTAATATTAAGTCAATGTCTGATTTTGTCAAAAATCAAGCTCGTTTATGTTCTACATCAAGTAAAGGAAGAAGGTACACGGAAAAAGACAAGCAATTTGCTTTAATGATACATTTTTATGGACCCAAGGTTTACAGATTCCTTAAAAAAACGTGGTGTTTACCGAGCGTCAGAACGTTACAAAGGATTACTGAAAAATGGGAAATTGGCGTCGGAATCAGTGATTTTGTTTTAAATGTACTGTCTTTGAAAGGACAAACTATGAATGTCAAAGGAAAGGAATGTGTTCTATGTGCAGACGAAATGTCATTAAAATCATTTCTTTATTATAATTATTCTAAAGATGTAATAATTGGATTACACGAAGAAGAGACTCATAAAATATGTGACATTGCAAAAACGGTTTTGGTACTAATGATAAGAGGCTTACATGATTCCTGGAAACAGCCTTTAGGATATTTTTTTGTTGGTACATCCTGCAATAGTTTATCATTGAAAAACATAATTTTTAATTGTGTACCAAAATTAATTAGTATTTCTTTCAAGGTCAAGGTTATGATTTCAGATATGGGTGCAAATTTTAAGTCATTCTTCTATCAAATCAGCAATATTATTAAGTATATGGGAATCAGATTTCATACTTTGCCGACAACTTTATTTGTATAATTTATAGGTAAGTTCAATCTAAAATTTATACATTAGAATTTTATTTTTTTTATTAAATGATTTATACATATGTTTGACAAATAATAACCATTGTTCAAATATTTTAATTTTATTACAGTGGCAATTCGTAGAATTGGTGTAATTAATCAGAAATAACAGTGAACTATATTACTAGACAACTCAATTTGGCCAGAAATTGATGCAAATTCCTATTGCTTTCTACTGGTATCTATCTGATGACTATAAATTAATATGGAATAAAGGAATAAAATATGTATACACATTTCTATATTATACATATTATAATCTTTCAACAAACTAAACAGTCAATTATGTAGGTATGAATTTTTTTTTTAATAAATAATAACCATGGTTAAAATATTTTAATTTTATTTCAGTGTCAATTAGTAGAGTATATAATTAATTAAAAAATACAGTGAACTATATGACTAGACAGCTCAATTTGACTAGCAATTAATGAAAATTTACATTGCTTGCTACTGATATCTGATGACTATAAATTAATATGGAATAAAAGAATAAAATATCTATATTTCTTTATAAATTATATTTTAATCTTTAAACAAACTAAACAATTTATTATGTGAGTATGAATTTGTTTTATATAATTTTATGCTCATAATTTATTCATAATTTTTGCTTATTTTTTAGAAAGTTAATTTTGTTTTCTTTCAAATTTCAATTGTAATTAGTAGTACTAACTTTTCATTCAAATATCTACATATAACAAGATTGGATGAACAAATACAATTTGTTATTTTGGTTAGTCACAGCATAGTACATCTCACTTGATAACTTAATGAGTATGAATAAATATTATTTTTTTTATATAGAATAAATCATTTCTATAAATAATTTAATGTTTTTTTTTAATTGCATTCAGATAAAAAAAAATAGCGCAGCATCAAGACCAACTACTTCTACATTTGTAAAATTTGTTGATGGTTACATTAATAATTAATTTTATGTTTAAATAATTAGGTTAAGTGAAGTTATTGATTTACTATTTTCCATAATTAGGGCTATGGAGTTTTTATTAACCTAAATTGGCAATTTGAAATTTTTTTTTTAATATGATATGTGATATGTGTCATTATTATGCAATATTAAAAGATTAATTAAAAATTCACATAATTTCATAAATAAGTGTAAAAATGAATCATTTTTTAAAACATCCATAGCCCCAAAAATATGTTGTAATCTAGAGTAGATAATTTAAAGTATGTTCAATGTTCATTTAATTTTTATTAATTTATCTAGGGCAGCGGACATGTCAAGTGTTAATATTTTTTATTAGTTATGACCTTACCCAAATCCTGCAAAAATTTGCACTACGGAAATTTGTTCATACTCTAGTAAAATTATTGATAACTAATGTGTTTATTGCCTTTAATAATTTAGTATTGAATTAATGTCCATTATTTGGTCTATTCACACACAAGATAGTTTTAATATAAAATGCAAATTATACATTATACAAAAAATATTTATAAATGGAATTTCGGGTAGGCCCTATTAACAATGGGCTCTGGGCCTATAGCCCTGCATCAGATTATTGACAATACTGTACTCTCTTCCTCGATGCACAAAACATTGTAATATCAGTCTGATGTAGTTTATTTGTTATGTCACTTTATTTGTGTAATCAAAATAACTTACCCATTCTATTTATTTTTTTAGTATACACAGATTGATTTGTAATTATTTATTTATTTATAATGAAAACCTTAAATGATAGGGGCGTTGTAAAAATGTATAACTAAAAAAAAAAAAGGAATGTGTGAATAGACCTTTAACTACTTTAGTCTTTGCTCTAAATCCTGTATCCAAGTACATAAATTATACATTTGTATCTGTATATTTATGAATTATTTTTCTAAATACAGAGAAATTAAGACAGAAATTGTTGATTTAATTTGTTTTAAAATGGATAAATGTTATCTGTTTAATATAATCATTTACTATAGTAATTAAGATACACCATATTGTTTAAAAAAAAAAAAAATATTTATTTTGTAATTTACTAGTCAATATTAAATAAATACATATGTATCATGAATAGTTAACAAATAATAAACTTAAATAAATTAACAAATTATACAACATAATATCTTCTTAAATATAAAACTTAAAGCATTGGGTTTTCCAAATTGACAATTTTTGATATACATATGTATTACATCAGCATTGCACAGAATGGATTGGGTGATGAATATGACATGTTTCACATAAAAAAGATAAATATATCTATTTCCTAAATTAACAGTATTATTGGGTTTTCATATTGTGTTGATTCTGTTGAATTAATCCTCTGGATTCTTCAATATTAAATAAATATTTTATTTTATTGTAAACCATAAACATTTTTTCAACGTTATAATATTATCAACTACAATGTTCTACTCTATAACTGAAAAAAATGGATATGTGGTCATGCTTTATAGAAAGTGGAAAAAATAAAAGGAAAGCCGCTCTATTGTACAGCCAACGATTTGGGCTTGAGAGGCAAGTTCCTAGTTCAAGTATTTTTTTGAGATTAGAAAAAAACTTGAAATCTACTGGAAGTTTCTATAGAAATGATTTATTCTATAGAAAAAAATAATTATTTATTCATACTTATTAAGTTATCAGGTGAGTTGTACTATGTTGTGACTAACCAAAATAACATTTTGAATTTGTTCATCCAATCTTGTTGTAGATATTTGAATTAAAAGTTAGTACTACTAATTGCAATTGAAATTTGAAAGAAAACAAAATTAATTTTCTAAAAAATAAGCAAAAATTATGATAAACATCAAATTATTTATTTTATATAAAAATTCATACTTACATAATAAATTGTTTAGTTTGTATAAAGATTAAAATATAATATGTAAAAAAATATGGATATTTTATTCTTTTATTCCATATTAATTTATAGTCATCAGATACCAAATATGACTAAATATGTATGTATATTTTATTCCTTTAATCCATATTAATTTATAAATTATAGTCATCAGGTACCAGTAGCAAGCAATGTAAATTTGCATTAATTGCTGGTTAAATTGAGCTGTCTAGTCATATAGTTCACTGTATTTTTTGATTAATTATATAAACTCTACTAATTGCCACTGTAATAAAATTAAAATATTTTAACCATGGTTATCATTTATTAAAAAACAATTCATACTTACAAAATAGATTGTTTAGTTTGTTGAAAGATTATAATATAATGTAGAAATATGTATGTATATGTATTTTATTCCTTTATTCCATATTAATTTATAGTCATCAGATAGGTACCAGTAGAAAGCAATATGAATTTGCATTAATTTCTGGGCAAATTTAGTTGTCTAGTCATATAGTTCGCTGTTATTTTTGATTAATTACACCAATTCTACGATTTTCTACTGAAATAAAATTAAAATATTTGAACCATGGTTATTATTTGTCAATAATATGTATAAATCATTTAATAAAAAAATAAAATTCTTATATATTAATTTTAAATTTAACTTACCAATAAATTACACAAATAAAGTTGTCAGCAAAGTATGAAATCTGATTTCCATATACATAATAATATTTCTGGTTGGATAGAAGTATATTTTTAATTAAATTCAAATTTGTTAACCAAAACATAACATAACACTATCAAAAAATATAATAGGTATGCATTGGAATAATTGGCTTACCTAAACTTTAAATTTATATTTTAAATTATACACATAATTAAGAATTTACTTAAAGCGTATTCTGTGGTTTAACGTTCAAAGAATAAAAATTAATTAAAAATTAATATTCGATATTTGATAATGGGAAACTAACATTAAAGATTAATCAATAACCACATGTTTTCAGCACGATTATACGATATGTTTAATCGTGGTTTTCAGAAACAGTTTACCGGCATTTATTATCGTTTAACTACTAATACGTGATAAGACCGTATACCAGGGATCAGTAACCAGTGCTATATTATGTAACCATGATGGTAAATTGTAAAATGTTGTTTTTATACTTTATAACTGATAAAGCCGCGGCTGGCTAGTCGTTCACTGACACTCGGTATTCTGGTAGGAGTGATAATGGAATACTTTTTTTTTCTAATAGTATGGTTTATCTATCTTGTTATTATTGTTTATGACCGTTATGGGTATTGTTAAATTGAGATAAAATTTCGTATTGACTTCTGGTTTTTACTATTGGGTTGTTAAATTGCCCAGTAGCAGTAAATTGAACGAATATTTCAGCATTAATATGTCGTAAACGGCTTACTCAAATTAAATTCTGTAAACGTTAAAATTATTTTTTTCAGTATGTTTATAGATTTTCGTTATCGAAAATAGGTATTGCCATTTGAAAATCGAAAGTTGATAGTGTTTTATCAAATAAGGGGGGAAGTTAAAATTTTCAAAATTGTAACACAGTGTAAAATAGTAAAATCTAGAAAGTTTAAAAAAAAATTATTTTAAAATTCCTAATACTTCCCGAGATATTAACTGGTTCACGATAAAAAAATCACCCTGTATACAAATTTATCTTTAAATTATGATGATTTGAAGTTATTTACTAGAAGGTTAAATCAAGATTGCCTAGAAAATTTGTTTGGCACTATTCGTATTCAAAATGGTAATTGCATAAATACAACAACTATACAGTTCCAACGTTCTTTCAAAAAATTATTTTGTTTAAGTTATTTTGAATACAATGATGGAGCAAATTGTATAGAAGATTTAGATAGCGTTTTAACCAATATGAATAATACACCAGCAGAACAGTTGAAAATAATTTTTCCTGAGAAAAAATGCGTTGTTCAAATAAATAAGTTAAGCGTTGATGGTAGACATTATAGGTCTTTGTCGTTGCCAGAAAAAAATGCATTCATATACATATGTGGTTATTTAATAAGTAAATGCTTAAAAATTCATTCTTGTGATTCATGTTTGGAATATGCTCGATCTACAACAGAACTTTCCAGTGAACACTTTTTCACCTACTTTAAGTCACATCAACAGGATTCAACTTCAATATTTTCTTCATTAATGACTCCAGATTCAAATTTTTGCCAGTATGTGTATGAATTGGACCAAATATTCACTAATAACTTTCAACAATTGTTGCCATTACCAAAAGTTGGAGAATAAATTAAAAATTTGATGAGTTTTGTATATTTTGAGCATAATTGTCCTCAGTTTCCCAAAGATTATTTATTGAATTTATTTATTAGATTCAGAATTTATACCACTATAAGCAGAACCAATAGATCTCTTAAAGGCCCTAAGCCTAAAAACAGAAAACTCCAAATTTTGTGTAATTTATAAATTATATTATTTTTTTTTTTTTTTTTTTTGGTTATGAAAGTTTTTTTTATTATTTGAAAAACACAAATTTACAAAGTATTTAGAAAATAATAATAAAAAAATTACCTACACCTTTAAGCTAAGCTTGTGGTGGTGCAGGGAGTAACAATAAACATCATTATCTAGTTTTTAAATCGAAGAACATAACAAAAAAAATAATAATAATAACAAACATTGTATTATAAACATACAAAAATACTCTATATTAATATTGAACTTAAAATAAACAAAGATTTAGTTGACTAAATATAACATCGTTTATACATTTTTTAATGTTAATTGAATCGTTAAAAATATTTTTTTTTATATCAATCGACAGCGAGTTAAATATGACAGAACCCAGATAATTTATAAATTTTTGACCAAAACTTGTATTTGTGTATAACACTTTAATATTATATAATCTATCTTCCCCTATTGGCTTGTTATTCTGTTTGATAAAAAAAAGCTAGATTTTTTATAAACAAACATTATAGCAGTTTTTTTGTACAGAAATTCAATCGGAAGCACATTAAACTCTCTATAGTTTGAAAAGGTTAGACCCAATGAGATTTTCCTTTCTCAAACATATACGAACTATACTGTTTTGTTGTACCCTTAATGGTTGTAGAACATTTTTAGATGCACCACCCCAAATTACCATACCATATTGTAATATAGATTGGTATAATGAAAAATAAACTATCCTCATAGTATGCGAAGAAATTAAATATGTTAATTTATGAAATTTAAACATTAAATAACGCAATTTTACTAACAAACTATTTATATGAAAATTCCATTTTAGGTTACAGTCGAATATTAATCCTAAATATTTTATTCTATTCACTAAATTGATTTTTGGGCAGTTACAAGTCGATGCATTTAAACATTCATGGAAAATAAATTCATCAAAAGGTGGTAAAATATTTTGTATTGAAAAAACCATAAACATAGTTTTGTTAAAATTCAAGGACAGTTTTTTGGTATTTAACCACTTAATTACTTTCTTAAAATTTATTTCCGTTTTTTGTCTTAGATTTTCCCAATTTGACCCTGATACTAACAAACAGGTATCATCTGCATATACGACTATTTTACCATCGACATTCATATCACATAGACTATTTATATACATAATAAATAAAATTGGACCAAGAATACTTCCCTGAGGTACACCATATACAACTTCACTTTCCTGCCCTAAAAACCCATTTATATTTGTAATTTGTTTCCTCTTATTAAGATAACTCTTAAACCAGTTTAAACAAATTTTATTTATACCAAAACTACTGAAAGCTTTAAATAATAAACTGTGATCTACGGTATCAAAAGCTTTCGCCAAATCTAAAAATATGGCTAATGCTTTATCACCCTTATCGAGTGCGTTAGATAAAAATTCTGTCACAGTGTATAACGCATCTTCGGTACTTCTATTTGGTCTAAATCCATATTGGTTTTTAGAAAGAAAATTGTTTTTCTCTAGGTAATCTAACAAACGAGCTTTAATTAATTTTTCAAAAATTTTTGAAAAACTACTCGACATAGAGATCGGTCAGTAATTGTTCATGTTCTCTTTATCACCACCTTTATGTAGAGGTTTGATTATCGCTATTTTTAGTTTATCAGGAAAAACAATATTAATAATATTCCTATTTATTTATTTATTCCTTACTACTTTAAGGTAAGCTACATGCCACGTTTTAAACATTGATGGGGCTCTACACAGGGGTTCCATTGGCTCGTACTTCGGGAGGTATCAGCGTTTGACCCAAAACATAAAGGGGTACTATTGTATTATTCTTTAGTTGTATCTTATGGACCCCGGTCATTAAATTGTATCCTGTTTTCGCACCTCTATCGCCACAGCCGGTAATTTGTTATTATGTATTTATTATTACTATGTATGTTTATATTTTTTTGTTCTGCGTATATTCCTGACACTCAACATTCATCATCGATCCGCTGAAGTTGTCATACGTCTCCGTATGCCAAGGGGGAGCATGTTCGCGACTCGTATACCGGGCTATTCCCGCAATAACGACGTACCCACTCCGCGATTAAGCCGTTATCGGCGGTTGACAGGTACGCGTTATGTCACCGGCGAAGCCAACCGACGGACGCCGAGGACGTCTGTGTGCGTCTGTTGTGCAGCTGTTGTGCGTCTGGCGTCCATGTCCGTGTTGTCGTGCTTTTAACGTACGCTCGGCGTTTTTGTGTGTGCCGCGCTGCCGTGTTGTGCTGTTTTTCGCGTGTGGTCAGATACTACGGCATCTCGAGTCCGTGCATTGTTGACGGCTTAATGCTTATTGTTGTGACGCTGAGTTGTGCATTTGTTGGCTCGACTTAATTCGGCGGTCGTCTGGACTGACATTATACCGTACGAAAGAAGAGTGTGTTCGCCGTTCGGACAAGCACGTGGTTTTGCTCACGTCCGAAAACGATCGTATCTATGCCGTCGTGCATTAACTGTCATAACCGCGTTTTATACCTTATTATTCTAATATATGCAAGGTGAATATATTATTGTCGTTGCACGTTACGGCCAGTATTGCGCTCGCGGTGGGTATTAGGAGTTGTGTCCTACGACAGTTTGGTTCGACGTCGTGTCGTATGGGACATTAGTACATGCTGCCCCGACCCGATACCACCGATACGCTGTCGTCGTCGAACGAGTGTGATAGCCGTACTTCTCGCCAACATACATCGCGGTGACCGGTCGACTAGACGGAGGAGTCGTGATACCATACAATTATCATAATACCACGATCGTATTTTTATATTATTTTCTATCGTTATTATTGTTTTGTACGTGTCCCCGTGACCTAGTTACGGCATTATTTATAATATTATTATTTATCAATTTGTGTCTTATATTATTATTTATTGTGGAGACGTCCACCCATGATTGATTTAAAATTATTATATTATTATTATTTGTAAGATCAATTAGTACCTTCATTATATTATTAGTATCCTACAAATGTAAGTGCGAGTCATTAGGGCTAACTATTTAATAAGAGCCTCATTGGCGAACACCTGTATTTATATTGTCTATAATACAATATCGAAATCTTCTCTTATTTCCCCGGTATTAATAAATCACTGATAAATCGTAATATCGTATCACAGATAGACATAATTTTATAGTTTACTTTAACTATTTTTATTTACTAGTTTTTTTTGATATTATATAATTGAATTCAAATTTAACACCATCTAACGCCCACTTACCTAACTTTTTTTTACTTTTTTTTACTTGATGTTATATTCAACCATTAGCTTTTTTAACCCATATTCAATTTGACTATAGTATAAGTGCAATTCTAGCTTACCCATTATTATATGAATTATGTACAATCGTACATGTAATTAGCTTAGACAAATAGAATAAAGTAGGTATATGGTGCACCACACTGTAAATAAACATTTTTAAGTAGGTACATACTATTATGTATTTTGCAACAAATTATAGAATTATAACATAATATATTGCTATTTAGAACATAAAATGTGATAATTATTTCTTCAACAAAAAAAATAAGGATTACTTATATAAAATGTTAAAAATATATTATTTTTTATAAATTGTTTTAAAACTGTAGTTTATATTTATAAACACAATAACTATTTTTTATTAAGATAGCTTTGAATTACGAAAGTACCTGTTGTTTGTTCATCTTAGCAAATTCTTTCCATAGACCGATCCTAGCAATTTTGAAAACAGAATTAAATGTATTACTTACTTAATAACCTTTTCTTTTTTTTCAATTTCTCCCCACCTTTTCATCATTAATACCTATTTCACTATCAATATTGAAGTAGGTACTAAAAAAGACAATAAAAAAAAAAAAGGAAAAAACCAATGTGTAGAAAAAATTCTTAACAAACTATTCAAATCTGTTTCCAAAAGTCATATTCGGTAAATAGATAAATAAATCAAAGAAAATTTGATGGGTGAAGACTGAAGAGTACATACTTTTAGCCTAAAACAAAACATTCTCGGATAGTTTTTAATTTTTAACTACCTACCTATTTCAAAATATAATGTATAAAGATACAATTTAATTATATTATCATATTTTGTATTGAATAAAGAAAAACATTTTTATTGTTTGGTGTAAATAGTTCTACAAAATGTAATATCATAATATTGTATTTTAGATCTCGCTAAAATTGATGACAATTCTTACAATAAATTGAAAATATGTGAGTATTTTGGTTTTTTTTACTAGCATAATTTGCAATGGTGTTTAATGAAAAACAACTTAAGATTTTTTCAACTAATACGTACAATAGTATGAAAATGTGTTGAACCTTTGAATAATATAATGTTGTAATTTAATTCGTTTTAGTTTATCCACGGATACACCACATTTCATATGATGATTATATCTTAGATATAGGTATGTTGCATATATTTCAATATCTGATCTGATGTCTGATAAATGTATAGGCAGAGATAAGACTTGAGAGAGCTAATAAGACTCCATACACATTTTATAATTTAAAATGATTTGGACCAGAGGTTCTCAAACATTTTTTTTTCATCTGCTATTCGTGTATAATATTATAATGGATCAGTTACATACCACTATAATGGCTAAAAATAGAACTATTCTAAATATTAATACATAACATTATATTTTAAAAATTATGGACTAAAATAATAATTCAGTATTTATCTATTATTTACACCAAATATTAAGTAATAGATACCTATTAGATTCGCCGATTCAGTACAAACATTAGAAATACATTAATTTATTAATCAGCCGTACTATCACCACACCGCCTTCCACGTACCACAGTTAAAAAACCAATGGTTTAGAGTGCTTAGACGAAAACCTAATAGGAATTAGGTGACTAACAACTGACGTTTGGAATTTGCAATTAGAGGTAAGTGTGATCGCGAATGATTTAAGCCCGATAAACAGTGTAACAATAAGAAATAACGAACTTAGTCTAATATGACATGTTAATTTTCTCATACCATTGATATACATATAATTTGTATGTTGTAACAAATGTTGTCCATCTTGACCATTTAGGGTAGTTTATCCATGTATATTATGATAGTTTAATAACATGGGTATTATTTTAATTCAATATCGTTAAAGTAGGAAATCACACTCACCCATAAAAAACATGTTTTGAAAAAAAAATGTGATTTTAGATTGTGAGGAAAGTATGCATTGCTATATCAGTATTACATTTATTTTAATTTAAATACACTTCTCCCCCTCCCACGAATATTTTAACTGAGTACGTAGTAATATTTTGTATTCGAAGAATTATTGAAATACCTAGAATATCATCATTGCCTTAATAAATATGCTTGTTATAATATATTTTTATTTCTATTTCTTATTTTTTCCTTTAAGAAAAGGGGGCAAGCAAACCTCGCTTTGTTTTAAAAAATCAATTTTATCCATCAAAAATGTAATTTGTTCGTGGTATTTGATTTAAAATCTTTGTCAATATTTATTTAAATTGAAAAATATCAATATTCTACTGATATTCATTTAATAGTTTTTTGTACTTTTTTTACTTGAAAATATAAATATTTTTAATTTGTATTTGTTTTACTTTAACACCAAAGAGCTAAAATATAACAAAGAAGCAAATGACGATCGAGGTGTTATAGGTAAGAGTTAATAAATATAAGGGTTAATTATTATGTTAGACTTTCTATTTTTTTTTTATCACAATATTACTATACGTTTTCCCGATATTTGTTTATTATTTCAGTGTACCTTCTATAAATTGTTTCTTTTTATAAAAACATTGTTTAAACTTTAAGCGATTTAATTACAATCAAGGTGATAAATATTATTACTATATAAATTACTATAACTACAAGTTATTTAACAAATGTTAATTTATAATGGATAAATGGATTAATTAGCCTATTAAATGTCTCTAGGTCTAAAATCTTAGTTTGGTATTATAAATTAATGTAATAGTAAACACTATAACGGCATACTATATAAGCTAATTGCTAATACATTTTATTTTATAACTTATAGTATATTTTAAAAATAAATTTGAATGACATTGTACTTCAGAATTTCCCCAAAGTGATAAATACAACTTCTATCAATTTTCACAATTTTTTCTTATAATAGTTAAATTTATTATATTAATTATATTTAGATGCACTGAAGCTGTCAAGTGATGAGTTCACTGTGTATAAAAACAGTAAGTTTTGCCCACTACATATTTTTTTAATAATTACTCGTCGTAATTATTATAATAAATATATTTATTTTATTTATTTATTTTAATCATTTCAAATAATTAAAAAAAATTCTAAAGATTACATTATTATTTTAGATAACAGTTGTATAATATTATTACCACCTACCATATTTAATTTCTGAATTAAAATACTATATTAATTCTATAAAATAATATAATATTATCAAATTATACTTGAATCCAATTATTGTACAGCAGAGCGAGTTCCCCAGTGTTTGTTTTATGGTTTTTATGTTTACGTTAAGTTGAAAACTAAATAAAAAATTAAGAAAAAAATCGTAATAACAATATGCTTAGATCTAATAATATAAAAATATTTGTTATCAGGGTTCCCAAAACTATCAGACTTTTCTTATATAACTTATCAGATACGGATGGGAACTAAAGGTATGATATTCAAATGTCATTAGAGCAACTAATTACTCGTACAAACTATTATTAAAAAACATTTATTAACCAATAAAATTGTACAATTAAAATACTATTTAGAGGTAGGTTCAATACTAGGTATTTTAGTTACCTATGTATATACCTATATCTTTCAAAAATAATTGACAGAACTTTAATGATTCAATCATTCTTTATTTAATTTTTGTGTATGGTCATATTTTATACACCAAATCATTTCGTTTTAAACATTGATTTTCCAATTATATTTAATACAATATAGTGAATAATATTTTTAGTTATGTTCACAATGGAGGAGTTTAATATAATTAAAAAAGGTACTGTATTCATCCATATATTATTTTATCTAGTTTAATTTCACAATTATAAATGATATTAATAGTTATTTTGAATAAGTTATGAGTTCACTGCAGAATAAGTAAGAATTGCTCTGTTTTGCCAGACTTAATTAGACGATTTATTGACGAAACACTGATCTAATTTAGATATTTCATAATATATCAATGATTTTCTAATTGTATAGGTTTACTGCAAATACTAGACAGTCCCATTTTTTGAAACTTCTCAAAATGACCTAACAAAAAACACTCTTATGACTTGAAATTCTCTTGTTTAATGTTTATTTACAATATTTGAATTAAGAAAGATACTAGATATGTATATACATTATACACTGTTAGTTTATCTAAGTTCTGTATACTATTTTAATAAAATAATGAACTTCACCCGACCACGATATGCACTTTATAGTAAGGTATATTTGAAATAAATACATTTTGCATTTACTATAAAAACTATATTTATATATAAAGGGCTAATTCAATAAAAAAAAAATCTAATAATATCTATATTTTTTTTTTTTTTTTTTCCGTTTTAACCGACGACGCCGCGGGATCTGCTTTCGCATTGCTTCCGCGGCGCCGCCATCGTTTATTGATGGTATCAAATATTAAAACATACGTGGGGGGCAGACGGGACAGCTCCCCGACTTACCCCGTTCAATCATTTTCAAATTTTACTTTTTACATTTTCAAGTTTTACTGGACCTTTTCCTGACCTTCTCGGGCCGACCGGAGTCCGCCGCCCTTGAATTCGCGTGCCTGTCATCCGATTGACGAGCCTACCGGGGTCCGGTAGACCTGGATGTTTCGTTCTCCATCGGGGCGGTCACAACCGTGCAGCGCGCACGTTCCCTTGTGCCCTTTGCAAGGCCTCATCTTCGCGTTCATCCTTTTCTTTGGTCGACAGAATCGTCGGATGAACTCCAAGCGATTAATTTCAAACTGTTTGTTTATTCTTCTTCGGGCTTGGGCGTCTTCTGGCAAGTCGTGTGGCAGGGGACCACACAGGATTTCCTCAACGTCGCCCGCGTTCGGAGGTCGCCTCATAATCTCAGTCATTCGAACGCGGTCGTCAATCCATCTCGGGCAGGTAAAAACCGTGTGCTCAGCAGTGTCGTCGGGGTTGACGCAGTATACGCAATAACTGTCGTCCGCCCGATTAAACCTTTTCAGGTAGCTCCGGAAGCACCCGTGCCCCGAAAGCACCTGCGTCAGTCGGAAAGTCAGGGTTAGCGGTGGCTTTGTTAGCCAGCGCCCAACGTCAGGGAGGAGCCGGTATGTCCATCTGCCTTTATCAGACCGGTCCCACCGAGCTTGCCAAGCTGCAATGCTGATTATTCTCTCTTGGTTTTTAACGGTGTTCGGGACGACGTCAGTCTGGTCGTCCAAGCGAACCCGAACTCTAGCCCTTTCTGTTGCTAGCAGGTCTGCAGGTAGCATTGAGGCCAATACTGACGAAGCATCGGCCGAGACTGTCCTGTAGGCACGTATTATGCGGAGTGCGACGGCCCTCTGCGCTCTTGCCAATTCTGCGCGATTCTTAGCCGTTTTTGTCCCACGGACGGCCCAGGTCGGCGAGGCGTACAGCATCTTGCTATTTGCCACGGTGCCAAGAAGCGCTCTTTTGCTTTGCGACGGTCCGCCGATGTTGGGCATCAGCCTGCCTATGGCTGTCGCTGAGTCGGTAGCCTTGCGGGAGGCCTGTTGTATGTGTTTGGTGAAAGAGAGCCGAGTGTCGATCTCAACACCAAGGTATCGCATTGATCGTTTGATAGGAATCACGTGTCCTTCAACCAGAAGCTCCGGGTTGTCATATTTGTTTTTCCTCGTCAGAACTACAGCCTCAGTTTTGGTGGGGGCTAACTTCAGTCCGTTTTGTTCCATCCAAGCCGATACCTTAGCTAACACCGGATTAAGCAGGGTAGCGGCTGCCTCGCCTGTGCGGGCGATGCCTATGACGCACACATCATCGGCAAATGCCACGAGTTGGACACCCAAAGGGGTTTCCATGTCCAATAAATCGTCGTAAAAGACATTCCACAAGGCCGGTCCGAGGACCGAGCCCTGGGGCACGCCGCACGTCGTACTTCGACGGTGGAGTGTTTCGCCAACCAATATGAATCGATCCTGTAGGTAGGATCTTATCATTTTCACAAGGTAAGAGGGTACATTCTTAACCCGGAGGGCATTATCCACCTTCTTCCAGGGAGCCGTGTTGAATGCATTCTTCACATCTAGAGACACAGCCACGCAAATATCCCTGTGCTGTGCCGCACCTAACGCTGCGCCGTGTGCGGCGTTCAGCAGTCGTTCAATTGCGTCAGAAGTCGAGCTGCCTTGGCGAAACCCGTATTGGTTTGGTGATTTATGACTGGTGCTATCAAGATGCGTGTCGAGTCTTGCCAGAATTAGCCGCTCTAAGAGTTTCCCCGAGGAATCAAGCATACACAGCGGCCTATAGCTGGACGGTTCGGTTGTCGGCTTGCCGGGGCCTATGTGCAACAGTACTAGTCTAGATTCTTTCCATCGGGAAGGGAAGGTGGTGTTGGCCAAGCAGTTGTTGTAGACGCTGAGTAGGATGTTAGGCTTCCGGAGGAACACCTGGGCTAAGAGCTCGTTGGGAATGCCATCGGGGCCCGTTGCCTTACCGGGGGGAAGTCTTTTGCAGGCTTGTGCCAGTTCGGCCAGGGTGAAGTCTTCAACGGTTTCATCTTCTGCGGTTATTAATGGGC
The DNA here is from genome assembly GCA_027563435.1 of Nasonovia ribisnigri. Classification (NCBI taxonomy): domain Eukaryota; kingdom Metazoa; phylum Arthropoda; class Insecta; order Hemiptera; family Aphididae; genus Nasonovia; species Nasonovia ribisnigri. Next base: position 32,543 of record JANEHU010005044.1, on the reverse strand, counting down.
GAGGCTCGAGTGCCCAGTCTGTCGCTGGGGGGTTCGGGAAGAGGTGATCGGCGATCTCCGACTCCATGCCGCGGGCTTCAATTCCTGGTCGTCGACGACCGATGCGTTTGGTGACGATTTTGTAGGGAAGACCCCACGGGTCAGAGTCAACGGATCTGCATAGGTCGGACCAGCATTTAGCCTGGGAGGATCTTATTGCCTGCCGCAATACCTTCCTCTTGACCTTATATGCGGTTCAATGGACATCCAGTTGTTCATGTGACTCTCGCCTTCTAGCTGCCCTGTGGTAACTCCTACGCAGTCGACCGTATTCGTCGCGTAGCGTGGCAATTTCTTGGTTCCACCAGTGGGCTTGCCTTCTGCCGTGAGGCGGTGGTGCCCTGGGAGGCATGCATGCGTCGCAAGCAGATGTCAAGTATGAAATGTGCTGGTCAGCAGCTTGATCAGTGAGCGTGTTTTCATCATTAGCGGGCAGAGGTGCTATTGCCAGGTGGGAAGTGAGTGCGTCTAAATTGAACCGTCTGTAGGCCCATCCCCTGAGGCGTTCCGGAGGATCGTCCTGATCAGGAGTCCGTTCTAACCGTTCTAACCGGAACTGAATGTATCTGTGGTCACTCGCCGATTCGACTTCGTCCATGACTCTCCAGTGGGTGAGGGCGAGGCAAGGTCGGCAGCGGTGGAACGTGACATCGATCACAGACTCAGCGTTTATTCTGCGGTAGGTAGGCTTGGTGCCAACGTTACCGACCAACAGTTCCAAACTAGCAGAATAATATCTATATTCTATCTAACTAATCTTATGCAGTGTTGCACCTACTTGGAAATCTTTCTGTTTTATTCCGTGAAAAAAGGTCTTGAGTGGCGCAGTGGTCGTGCAGTTTACTACGACCCACACAATTCGATTCATAGCAAAATGCAAAAAAATTGTGTGATTCTACGTGATCACCACTTTCCTGTGCGGCCGTCCGATTGCGTCATCCGGTTTCCAACTAGGTCCTACTCCACTGGGAGTCAAGACCCTCACACGTCTCCTCTTGGAGAAGGAGGTAGTATCATGTATATAGTGATATATACATAAAGAAATAGATCACGTGATCTCCCTACTACCCACTTGTCATAAGCATTGACCCAGACCTTGAGGTGGTTTCTATGAAAAAATACAGAAAATAAATACCGTGAAAAAGTACAACTTGAGAAAAGAAGACTTGTCTGATTTCCGATGAAAGCCCTTCATTTAAATTGTTAAATTAATTAAATTACGTGCACAACTGCTAACTAAGATTTATGACCTCTTATATACTTAACTCATTATTATTCATTAGTTTATTAGGTACTAATTAAAAATATTTTCATGGTATAATTTTTATTACGATATTATGAACCTAGCTATTATATTGATAACCTATTTCTTAAAAAATACTTTAATCAAAATCTTACGAATAAAGCGGTCACCACGTAATCACAACAATATCAGGCTAAGAGGTTTTTGTCTAGAATAAGCAAGTTAATGATAATTTTTAACTCAGTTAAATTAAGTTAAATTGAAATCGAATTAAAGTTAACAATTAAAAGTTAATTCAAAATTGTCTATCAATTCAACTGAGTTAGAAGTTGACCAAAAGTTAATATTTACTTTTTAACTTAAATTAAGTTAATTAAAAAATTATGCCAAAGAACTATTTGTATTTTATAATAAATTGCACGAAAATAACCGTGGTATAACCAAGAACAGTCTATCCCCGATAACCGCCAACTGGCGAAGACGATGAAAAATAGTAATACCTATATTATATTTTGATAATATTCCGTATTCGTAATTTCATAATAATGATTATTGTTATTATTTTAGTATTTATAATATTTTATACGAAGATATGAAATTATAATAATTTAAATTTAAATTAACTTAACTTGTTTTAATGTAAAATAAGCTCAGTTAATTAAAAGTTATTTTTTTGTACTCCATAAATTAATAATTAAGTTAACAATGATAATAAAAAAAATTAACTTTAACTTATTAACGCGTTAATGCCCAGCCTTCAGAATAAGTGAATTTAAATTAAATCCGGATTTAGTGGTAGCTTTATTGATTAATGTTTAATTCTCTTCAAAGAATTTCGTCCACGTATTATCAAGTGAACAGATTAGCTTTATATATTTTTTAATAAAACTGTTGTTAGTAACTAACATCTATCTGTAGATATTAGTACCTATATGGAAATTAACGATCATTATTATTACTATTATATAATACTTTGTACAATTATATACAATAATAGTCTGGAGTTTTTTTTCTGAGGTACGACCAATATATTATGGCATAATTTTCATTTTTAATAAATTATAGTATTTAACACTATTTACTGTAGTTTATATTAAACTCGATAAACTATTGCTAGATTAACATAAAATCTAAATCGATCGTTATCAACGTTAATTATATTTAATTTGGATAACGGACTTACAATATTATAGTTATTTACAGAATTATGTAGCTAAAACTGAATTAGTTGAGTTAAAACCAACACATTTACATAAATATTTTTTTTCAGCCAACTTTCCACTACCAGCTGAAAAATACATAATGTATCAAGCAAAACTGGAACAATTTGGTAAATTTGTTTAGGCTCAATATGATGAATATAAATGACTCCCGATGATAAATTTGGACGTGGGTCGTGAGCTTATACTTTGGTTTTGACAGTAATAAATAATAATAATAGTCAACATATAGGCTTATTATTTTTCACTGTTTCTGACTGCGTCATAATATATTAGGTTTATAATATATTCAACCATTAAGAGAGTAACTTACATGAATACAAAATAGGTACGTAACGTGTTTAATGTTGATGTATCACATGCACGACTGATTTTCATGTATTAATGCTCAAGTTTATATCACTCCAAAAACATAGCATTCGTAGACAAAGTATTTTATTTTTTTTTATTAAAAGATACTGTGTCTATACGCAATCAAATGTATAAAGTGTATTTGTTTTCGTTGCTTGTTATATTGGAATCAGATTTCGTATTATAGATTTATAAGATCGAGTTATTCGTTGCAAATATAACACGAATCAATTGTTAAATGTTGTTTTCAGGTATAGACCCCATTCCATCAGATGTATTTCATTTTTTACAAGAACGTAAGATATACCTATAACATCTAATTTTGTGTTTGATTTTTAACCACTACTATAATATATAGAGTGATTTAGTATAGGCATGCCCACTCCCTACAGTTATCATCCTTTAATAATGCATTTATTAAAATTCTGATTTTCGGATTTAAGCTTATAGAAAATACTTTAAAAAAATGTATACCATTTAAGGAGTGTTCGGTGGCAATTTTTAAAACTTTGATGTGTGTACATCGGAATTCGATTGAGTGGTTACTGGTTTCCGAGTTATGGAAATATTGTGTTGTTATATATAATTTTGATTATAGTCATAATATAGATAGTTTAAAAAATATACAGATATATTAAGCTTAAGAAGATTATATTATGTAATACTCAATCTTGTACTTTTTAATAATTGAACGATTTTTACAAATTATTAAATGTTAAGAGATTAATATTAATAACTAACATTTTCAAAATCATCATGATAATACCTCATAGGTTATGTTTGAAATCTATTATTATTTCCAATAAACTTTAATAGCCCAGAAACCAAACTATAACCAATACAATATCCAATATATAAACATTTTCAAGAAAATCATTTCCCAAATAAATTACAGTAAAAATAAAGGGCGATTCACATTTGAAAAAAGAAATTTGTATCGCAACATTACATTCGATAATTGGCTTAAAATATTACCATAATGAACCAAAGGAGGTAGATCATGCTTAGTGAATCATGATGTAACAAAATATAATATATAATATGTAATTTAAGCTAATGGCCATAGTTGCCAGGCTCTAGAAAAAAAAAGTATATATATATAAGACTCTTACAGTAAAAGAATATATTATATACCTAATAAATATATACTGCGGATAAGCTGTAAATTATTTTTTCTTAAAATGTATTTTTCTATTTAAAAGTAAAAATAATAATTCTACTTTTATAAGATAGTTATTATTGTTTTAATTCAATATGTCATATTGTTGTTTGAAAATATTCTATACAACACTATAAGCAATACTAGGTAGTAGGTACCTTAGGGTGGCCCTTAGCTTACTCTTGTAAATTTTTTTTTTAATTGTACAGTTTACGGCACCAACCCATTTTTTGTTAATGCCCAAAAAAATGATACCTGCAAAATTTGAAATCGATAATTTAATTTTAAGCCGTGCCCCCGGACACTTGAAGTTGAGTAGTTTTGTAATTTTTTACAACATTTTCTAAACATTGGGTTATGATTTTTTTTTCAACCAAAAAACATTTAACATTTACTATTCTAGGTACCAAACTTTATGATGATTTCAAAAATGTCACTTGACATTATTACATAATTTATTACCGGCATAGTTATAATTTAATGAAAAAAATAAGTAAAAGCTCAAAAAATCTGGCATAACCGTTCTTTTTATTTGTACCAGTCAAATGATTCAGAATACCTTAAAATTACTTAGGGACAAAAAATGTATTGTAGTATGTAAATTAATATACTCGTATATGTAATATTAAACTAAAGTCTAAACAAATATTAGTAAGATTGAAGTAGTTAATATATTTGTATAAAAATCATGTAGGTATTAATAATTTTAATCTAAACACAGTGTTTATCTTGAAAATAATCTACCAAAATATTATTAAATTATAATGTAATCGATTTCACTATTTCAGTCAATTATTGTGGTTATAATATAAAGATAAGATTACAAAAACCGTTTATATTTAATAGTATTGTACCTTTTACTGTCATTCAACAAATTGTGTTCACTATTCACTGTTTGCCTGCAGATAAGTTTAATTTGTAGTTTTGTACTTATGTTTCATCGTCTTGTACACTGTTGTTAATATTTTACGTTTAATAATGTCTTATAATATATGTTTACGAGAGAAAATTTATTTAATTAACAACTATTCAAATAAAATATCAGGAAGTAAATTACCGTCTAATTTAGAAGTATTGAAGACTTTGTTTTTTAATTTAAGAGTCGTAAAATTGAATCTTCGTGAAAGTGCTAGATTAATTATTCGAGAAGTGTTTGTTTTTTGGGAAAAAGCCCGTATTCCAGTACGATTAGAAAAACACTGTATATCTAAAGTTGAATCTTTATACGATGAGTGGAGAACACTTCAAAAGCATGCCACAAGAAATACAGAAAGTCATAAGGAACACGAAAAACTGTTTATTTCAACATTTAATGATTTATTTGATGTAGCCCATGCTGATGCTCTACAAATTATGAAAATCGAAACAGATAGACTATTTTTAATAAATCAACGAAAAAAAGGACGTATAGGATTTATGTATGGCATTGATTATACAAATATGCGAAAAGAGCAACTTTCTATGGAAAGAAAAATAAAACACTTGTAACAGAAAAGCGAAGTACCCAATCTGAAGGTATAATAAATTGTAAATGTTAATTTATGTTTTTATATATTTGGTTCAATAAATGGAATAATATTTATTTTTTTTTTCTTAGACAATTTAATGGAAATAGACGAAATATCAAGTGACTTAGAGATAGACGACTTTTCTAGTCACTCGGAGATGGACGAATCTTTTAGTTCCGTAGAAATAGATGTTGGACCTTCATCATCAAAACGAGTAAGAGGACAGAAGAACATAATTACTACTAAATTAGTTTGTGCACTAGACAACTGTAAAGTAAGTGATAGGGGGGCAATTCATATCATTATGGCAGTGGTAGAAGCTCTAGAAAAAAATGTGGAGGACTTTGTTATTAATAGGACATCAATTCAACGTTGTCGACAGATTTTGCGTAAGGAGAGAGCGAGTATAATAAAAGATAAATTTCAAGAAAGTGATCTTAAAGCTGTTGTATTACACTGGGACGGCAAGCTTCTTCCTAATTTGGTTGGAAAAGATATTATTGATAGGCTAGCCATTGTAATTTCAAGTGGTGATACAGAAAAAATTTTAAGTATTCCAGTTTTACAAAAAGCAACGGCAAATAAACAGGCAGAAGTTATTTACAAAACTTTAATTGAATGGAATATACAAAATTCAGTTAAAGCTCTGTCGTTTGATACAACTGCAGTTAATAGTGGTCGATTGGGTGGTACTTGTGTATTATTAGAAAGGCTTTTAGGAAAAAAATTATTTTATTTGCCATGCAGACATTATATTTATGAAATAATTTTACGAAGCGTTTTTGAAGAAAAATTAAATAAACCATCTGCTAAAGAAGTATCTATTTTCAATAGATTCCAGCTCTCGTGGAATAAAATAAACAAGGACAATTTTTCTCCAGGTATTTCGGACAAACAAATTAAAGAAATTATTAATCCACATTCAACAAGAGTCTTAGAGTTTGTAAAAGAACATTTGAAAATTGTACAACCTCGAAACGATTACAAGGAGTTACTCGAGTTAACAATGATTTTTCTTGGCGCTAAACTAAATAATACGACTTTTTTCCATACTCCCGGTGCAACTCACCATGCAAGATGGATGGCAAAAGCTATTTATTCTCTTAAAATATACATGTTTCGTAATGAATTTGAATTAAGTAGTTTTGAAAAAAACGGACTTCGTGATATTTGTATATTTGTAGTTACAATTTATATCGAAGCATGGTTTAAAGCACCTACTGCTGCAGCCGCACCATATCAAGATTTACTTTTTATACAAAAATTGTTCAATTATAGTTCAATTGATAATAATATATCTAGAGTAGCAATGAATAAATTTCGAAATCATTTGTGGTATCTAACACCCGAAGCAGTTGCATTGGCATTTTTCGATAAAAGTATTTCTATTGAATCAAAAAGAAAAATGATCGTTAAACTAAATTATAAAACAGATTAAACGAGAATATTAAACGATTAAATTTAAAAGAATCAGAAATTTCAGAATTTGTGAAAAATGAAATAGAGTTTTTCGTCTCAAGTGAAACTTTAGATTTTTTCAAAATATTTAACTTGGATACAGAATTTCTTTTAAATGACCCAGCAGATTGGAGTGAAAACTTATCTTTTCAAAATGCATTGCAAATGGTTTCTAAACTGAAAACTGTCAATGATACGGCCGAGAGGGGAATAAAATTGATTGAAGACTACAATTCAATACTCACCACCAATGAGGAACAAAAACAGTTTGTGTTACAAGTTGTAAGTGATTACAGAAAAATATTTCCTGACTGCAAAAAGGAAACATTAAAAAAAAATTGTGACAAAGCATATAAGTAATTATTTTTAAACATTATAATAGACAACTTAGTTTTAAAAATGTTCTACATTTGTAATTTTAATGAATCGTTTGGCTTACATAAATATAAAACAATAAAAAATGGTTTAGCCAGATATGTTTAGTTTTTACTTATTTTTTGCTTAAAATTGTAACTGTGCCAGTAATAAATGATGTAATAATGAAAAAGTGACATTTTTGAAATCGTCATAAAATGTAGGGTAAACTTCACTACTTATATCAATTAATATTTTATGTTCTTTGGTTGAAAAAAAAAAATATAACCTAATGTCAGTGATTTTTGTAAGAAATTACAAAACTACTGAACTTCAAGTTCCCGGGGGCACGGCTAAAAACCGAACAATTGATTTCAAACTTTGCAGTTAATATTAAATTGGGCATTTACAAAAAACAGGTGGGTGCCACAAAGAAAATTTAAATATTTATTTTTAAGGGCCACCCTAAGGTACCTACTTCTATAGCACTTATTATTGAGGAGAGTATTGACCATTTTATAGTTTTTAATTATTTAAAATTTTTTATCGATTGATAAATAATCAAAATTGCAATATTAATAAATGTGTGTTAGTTTTCTGTTTTTTCTTAAATTAAACTGAGTTCACAAATAAAGTATTATTAGAAAATAATTCTTAGGTAATATTACTGTATGTAGCAAGACATTAGCATACAGCTTTATTTAATGAATTTGTAACTTAAGATTATTATCTTAAATTCTTAACCTTATATACTATATAGTCTATAATACTTAGACTACTAAGACTTAAGAAATTAAAAATTGCTTATTAAACTTATAATAAGAATATTTAAAATTATATTTTTCTATAATATTAATAGCCATGTATAGTCACTTCACTATTTTAGATTTTGAATTATTGAAAGCACTATTTACCTACACATTGAAAAAACAACATAATTGACAATAATTTGGTAATTAATATCTTGTTTTAATAATTTTAAAAAATCCCAGAATGTGTGATTAAGTAGGTACTAGTAAATAAAATCGAATATCATATTATTCTAAGGCTTTTATTAGGTAATATGTATACATTAAATTCTATTGCAGTTCAAATCCATAGGCGTATACTGCCTTCCTAAGCCAAAATGCAGTAAGCGACAAAATTTGAAAAATGAGTTTATTATATTATCAAAGACAATTCAAAGTATTCGTTATTTTAAGGCCCATTTTATGATTCCTTAGCAAAAATACTGTAAATGCAATAGATTTCATAATAAACGCGGTTAAACATATTATACGTATTATTTTACAAATATATGAATGATACTAAGCAAAAAAACAGTATCAAACACATGCTAGGCATAAAGGCAGTAACTGACCTCAGTATACAGTAATTTTGCTTAGTATTGGCTCAAATACAGTATTTTCGTTTAGTATTGATGATAATTTTATAGCCGTATCACACAATATCATATTATCATACATTATAATAATTTATAAACATAATGTTAATCACGACAGTCTTCGAAAAAAAAATAATAACATTCTGGTTGTTATTAATTTTCTGATTGTAGTCTGGGCGTTTAGCCCATCGAGTATCGACCATGATTTGTTATTATCATTACAATTATTATTGTGCTCATACTGCATTTTCCCTCTGTACCTAAACAATAATATTAATGTCTGACACCACTAAACTAAAAGTACGTATTTGCGTTTTGAGATGTTAAGAGGTATCTTAGAGTTTATCCATGAGTGTTATTGCAGGATTCTAAAGGAAAAGTTACTTAGTATCATTATTTTATTTTTATAATATGATAAAAATAACAAGATGATTCAGAAAAAGTTACTTTTCTTAAAACTACTACATTGTTGCTTACTGCCTTTTGGCTTAGGAGGGCAGTATAGGGAGGTACAATAATACTTTCCGAAGACAAATAAAAACATTATATGTATGAGCCAATAAATACTATATATTTTTCCGAAAACTTTATCTAGTAGAGTAAAATAAGTGTGTTTCGTATTCAAATTATTTATGTTTTTTTCAGTTTATCCCAAAATGGCTGAAAAAAGATATGGGTATAGGATTCAAACATGTACGTACCAATGTGAATATATTTATCATTAAATGTATAATGTTACCAAGTGGTAATGTTTATTTTATTAGCTCATTGGTTTTAAATGGAATGATATTAAACATAAGTAAAATCATAATTTAATCGTTTTCATGTTGAATAAAATTTAGATAAAGTAACAAAAAATATAATAATTTATGTTTTAGTAAAAAAAATACCTGTAGTCATCAAATACGAAGATGTGAAAAAAAAATTAGATGTGGAAAACGAAATAGTTTCAGAAAGTAATGCTTACTAAATTAAATATTATATTAGTACCTGTATTCTACATAATTAATATTTATAAAATATAGATTGCTTATTTCCTTGTTACTCGTTTAATTTGTTGGTTGTGGTGAAAATAGTGGAAGGTACGTTTTGCAACCTTCTGTACAATTCATTGCATTATTTGAAAAAATGTAAACTGTTTATAAGTCATTGTAGGTCATGCAATTTATTTTTACTATTTTTGCTGATATTTGGGGGGGTTGAACCTCCAACCTATCCACCAACCTTGTGTTCACCGCTGATTGTAAGTACAGTTAAAAAGGCCTAAAGCGACCCTGAATAAAACGGAAAACTATCTAATACGGAATTTTTCTATGGTCCCGGCACGTTCCTATAGTTTTATATAAACAATGAACCTCAATAAAACGGAACCTTCTTAACGTGGAAACGGAACGATTTTGTAAGTCCCATGCAAGTAAAAACCTTGCATAAACCGGAAGAATGACATGCGCGTGTGTACTTTAAACCAAAAATAAGGTATAAAATATAGATATGCGTATGTACAATACTACAATGTACATCGTTAAATAGTGATAGATAAAGAAGATAAAATTGTTCTATACATATTTGTACAATATATGTACATACATATATTATGTATGCATCAAAGAAAACATAAGTGAAATTAACTTAACCGTAGGTGAAAATAATATTAATGAATTGTTGATGATTGATACAAATTTGGTAACGGGAAGCTAAGAAATACATTCACAAAATGATTGTGAACGTAATTCATCTGGCAACGAACAAGAGGTAATGCATGAAGAAGTCACATTGATAAATACGTACAAAGAAGCTTTAATTGAAATAAAAAATCTACATAGGTTTGCTATTGATCAACAAGATGATAATCAAAAAGTGGACTGTATTTTCGATATCCGGTCTCGAATGGACCAATGCTTCGTTTGGTACGCCCAAAAAATTATTGCGTAGGAAATTACCAGAACTGAGAATAAAATAGGAAAAGAATAAAAAAAAAACAAATGAATATAATATATGAAATACGTACTATTCGTATCGAGAATAACTAAACAAACTATGTTGCCTTAACCTATGTGTTTTTTTTACAATCTAAGACAATCACAAACGATGGGCTACAACACTATACTAATAATAATAATAAATCAAAATACAAAACGATAATACAATGGGTACGATCTGATATCAACGTTGATAATATTGTGGTATCTACGACTTGATACCGGAGGTAATACTCTGTGGTAGAACAGCTGATCTGCGATGACGGCGAGTGACACGATGATGCGATGGGTGTGAGACAAACAATCCAGCGACGACTTCGTATAAATACGGACCACGTGCGGCCGTGCGGGGGTGAGTGATGGGTCACTAATAATTCACGGAGCGGGCTGGCTCACACTGCGCTTACGCGGACGGACGATAATAATAATTTGAGTAACCAGCAATGAAAGCTCAATGTAACGAGCGAAACGGCTTGTTGGTCGCACTGCGAGAAACTCGAGCGGGCGACGACTTACGGTGATTTTACTATTATGAATACACCATTTGCAGCGTGTTTTACATGACGATTTAACGACGCAAATAACGGACGGTCGAGAACGACACACCCGCGAAGACAACACCACTGGTACTAGTTTACCGTACGATGTATCGCAGGCTGACGCCGTGACCGGTCGTCCGACAGATAAGCTTATCGGACCTTCGGTGGTGGTCACGGCGTGCAATTAAATACGGCGATAGTGGTGTCAACATATGTATTTAATTTAGAAAATAGTATAAGAAAATCCTAAGAAAAATGTTTGAGAATAATTGAATAGATTATTAATAAAGATATACATTTCACTCCTGATTTATTAAAACCAGCCACCACCGGTGGGTCTCAAACATGTGGCCCACTAACCGTTTCAGTGTGACTCGTATGAAATATTTATTTATTCAAAAATTTTAAAAAGAAATAATATATATTATATACTATTAAACAACAAATCAATATGTGTGCCTTTGTTATACCTAGTAATAAAATTATATTAAAATACTATAATAATTATAATCAATAGAATAAATAAATATTGTCCTCAATTATTTTGTTTACTTTGGATTTAGTAAAGATAAATAAAAAAAAAAGATTTTTTTCCCACAAACCTTTGACGTATAAATACGGCATGTTGGTAGTTTCAGTTTTAGACTACTGATTTAAACTGTCTCTCAGTTATGCCTACTTAAGAAACCAGTTGAGCTATCAGTAGTTAATTATTACCTAGTTCTTGTACGACTAAGTTTTAGTAAGCATTAACGTAATTTTGGAGTTTTTGTGTCAATTAATAAATGTAACACATATTATAACCACGTATCTGGTTTATGGTATTACCACCCAGGCACCATCACAAGCAACGACAAAAAAAAAAAAATCATACTAACTGCCATGACAAATTAAGTAGGTATGTCAGCAACATTACTGGTTTTGAAACAAATCGCGCATCCACCCAACACTCAGCCATGTACTGTGACGTAGCATTTTTCCGTTTTTAATTGGTCCGCCACCACCGCTGCCGCTGAAGCCGCCGCCGCCGAACACTCCACCACCACTCCACAGCACAACCGGTTGGAGAAATGCTTACGTCACAGACATGCGTATCACAAGTTGCTGACATACCTATTTAATTTGTCATGCTAACTGCAGTACTAAACACAATAATCTATAGTCGGGCTCACGAAAAGTGAGCGCCGAATACAGCGCCCAACGGCCGTTTTACATCAGTGATAACCAAAAAAATTTATCGCCGTCGCTTAGCCCGGTAATACAGAACAATACTAGAAAATCTGAGAACCCCTGTCCCCGACAATATTTGAGCTCCACCCATCGGCCGCCAGCGCTCACTTTTCGTGAGCCCGACTATAGTTATTTATATCTTCATTAATATTTAATACTAAATTTCTTTTATTCATTTTATATGAATGTAATAATATGTTTATTTCGAACGTTTTAGTATTTAAAAGATCTGAACCTTATGAAGAACGAAAAAAAAAATACCTGCACTTGTGTAAGCTCTTTCAATTATACTATATGTTATTATAATATATCAATATTTTTATACAAATGTAATAATATTATGCCTATGAATTCTATATAAACTACTCAATTTAGCATATTTATATATATTTACGGGCAAAGCCCTTTACAAAAATTTAACACAGAACAATAAAAAATTAAGATACCATATAAGTTTAAACATGATAATAATTCAATAATAGTAATAATAATATTAATAATAATAGTAATAATAGGTAATATAAAATAGTAATAGTAAAGTAGAACAAAAAAAAATTTCCAATATTAAAAAAAATTAGATAAATGGTACTCTCATTGACCAGCCGCATCATGCTATCAATAGGATTATTTCTGCCATAATTGGTAGTGTGCGTAGGTACTAAGAATGGGACATGGTGTCGAATAGTGTCGAGAAGGAACCTTGAAATTGACCAATACAAGAAGTGAGGGAGCGACCATCCACTAGTTTTTTCAAAAACTCTACGTTGGTGTTAACTCTCCTGTCTGCTAATGAGACGAGACCTCGTTCCTGCATAACTAAAGAGTAGTCATGGGGAGGATGTTTTATTTTTAATGTAAAAGCTGCGCAAGATAGGAATCGTCTCTGAACACGTTCTAATTGACAGAAGTCCGCTAACGTAAAAGGGTCCCATAAGGACAGATGCATAATCTAATAAGGAATGGACCAAGGAGCAATAGATTGCTTTCAGAGAAGAATATAGATTAAACTCTTTTGAAATACGTATTACGAACCCAAGCGTTTTTAAAGCTTTGCAACATAACATTTCAATGAGAGAGTGAAAATTCAGGTCAGTATTTATTATTATACTTAAATCTCTCTTACTACTCATAGACGTCACATTAGAATCGTTGATTGCATACGTATAACCATTAACGGTTAAATATGTATTAAATATAAATACGTAAAATATTTAACGTATATCGTAAACCTATATATTTGAATTATTATTTATTATTTACATTCAATTTTTGATTCACTTAGGTAGGTACAACCTATCACTGGATAATGTTCATTATTTTGTGTATTATAATATAACTTAACTAATTTGCGTGTTATACAACTAATATTGAGTTACAAATTACGTATTATAATTTATAATGTTCAATGAATATTGAATATACATTATACCTACATATTTTGATGAATATTTTGTGACAGTTGGTTTGTTTATTATTTTAGTGCAACATAAGATGAGTACTAAAGAACTTGACGAATTTACAAAATGTAAGTCATTTTAACTATTACCATTGATTATAAATACTAGTATTTATAATCAATGCTATAGCCCAATAATATGATAATATAATGTAATATATCTAGGTACTTAATATAATAATATTTTATACAGGCATTATTTTATTATTATTATACCCACTAATAAGTGTACCTACCCAATGGAATTATTTATTTAAATCAATACTCCCGATAACCGTCCAGAGGAGCCAGTATCACGATGCGTTTATGATTTTATAATGTATCCATCTAATGCATATGTATATTGCAATCATTGCATCATGCTTGGTCCATCGTTATTAATTACCCTATGTTTTATACTTAAGAATAGATTTAAGTATTTAAGTATTTTCTACTACGGAAATATTTTATACTGCGATTCATTTACTCGATTAATTTAAATTTTATTTTAAATAGCTAACTTAAAGATATAAAACTCTGTATTTTTATTTCTCGAAACCATATCTAATAGGTATTATGTATACTCCGTTTGCCGAGAAAAAGTGGTGAGCACAAATCAAAACGTGTCTACCCCGCCGCAACCTAGCTATAGGTGGTTATTATAGGTGTTGGTTTACTCAAGTCACAATTCCTCAGCTCCTGTCGTATGCGCATAGTAACCACATTTTTTCAGAAAACGGAGTAGGTTAGAATAAAAATTACAGAATATATTATTTTCTAACAATTTTATCATTTTTAGGTATTCCTCATTTTTCGGAACCATATTCTAAATTTGTTGAATTTTGGAATTCAATAAATGATGAAAATAGTAATAATATAGGTAATGTAATATTATTTATTTTATTAATATAAACTCGATAATTGGCCAAGTACAGTAATAAGATACTAATTATGATAACTATAACATGAAATATTTTAATATTGAATAATCTATGTCGCAGTATGAGTACATATTTAGTGTAATACCTTAAAATTTATGATTTTGAGAAAATCGAGTTTTGAATTTTTTTATGTCTTAAATCACTGACAAATAAAAAAGTATTCAATATAAATGTTTAATATGTTGGTATTATATTATTAAAACTGTTTAAAACAAATTTACTATGTTAAAATACTATTTTATATTGTCATCGTGATATTATATTTATAATTCTTTAATTCAATTACCTATGTTATAATTATTGTGTTATTTTAAGATGATAATGCAATGGTATTATTAAACATAATTGCAGAAACATTAGGTACTTATAGTATGATAACTCAAAATAATACACTAGTTAATGCATGAATTGAATTTATTAATTTTCTATTATATAAATATATAATGTTATATTATATTATATAGTTTAACGCATTTAACTATGCCAGCCTACAACTTAATACACTAGTGCATTGCAAAGAACTCTATTTTAACCATAAGAAAACATATATGACACAAAATTGTAATTGTTTAAGTTATTACACTAATGTACTCACAGTGCGATATAAACCATAAAAGGTAATAAAAATTAAAAAATAATGATGCTGTGAAAAATATTTCAATACGATGTGTGTAATGTGTATATTATACTAAAGGTAGGCAAGTTAATGAAAATAATTAACCTAAGTTAAGTTAAGTTAAGAGGACACAAGATCGATAAGTTAAAAGTTAATATGGCAAAAAATATTAACTTAACTCAGTTTAAAAAAAGTAATCTACTTGGTACTTTTTTAAATTAGTATGTAGATCACGTAACGAGTGATTGCGTTCTTTCTAATTTTCTAAATTGAACTTTCAACGTAATGTACAGTGTATGTACATGTACCTATTTTACTTTACATGATTATTAAATTGTTAAACTATAATACCAACACATTACACATCCCAATTAATACCTAATTGTTTTGCGCCGTTCCGCTTCTACTTTGACTTCGCGGTTAACGGCAACGACTTGCGGGATGTTGGGGATGGAAACAAGGTTACCCACAGTACAAGACCTATCAGTAATTTTATAATAGCCAATCTGCATGGGCGCAAAGCCGCAATGCGCAATAAGAAATATTTTACAAACAATACAATAATAATAATAATATTATACGCCCGGGCAATAGATAATACGCGTTACAAAGGTAATAATAATAAATGCAATAAATATATTAACTTAATTAGAATAATCAATCACAACTCAACGTGTGAGTCGGTCTACAGATATCTGAACCGCATAATATATTAATGATAACACTTCGGCCGCGGCGTGACGGCAATGGAGCACGTGATCCGCAGGCCGCAGCTCCCGCTGGTATAATGCGACAGCGTCTTCCAAACTACTGGCCAGATTTATAGACGAAACTTAGAAAAATCTTAGTATTATCTCACCTAAAAAAAAAAAAAAAAAAAAAAAGTCGTTTCCAATTATTATTGCACATGATAAATTTTACTAATTTAGTAGCGAAGTTATTCATTTTTCATACTATACAAAACTTAAAATATCTAACTCTGGATTTAAAATATGAATTAAATTGTTTGAGTGATAAAAATGTTATCAATAAGTATATAAATACATTTTCATCATACAATGATTTGACTATTTGAAGCTAAGGTTATATGGTAATTGGTTAATAATTAATAAACTGCGAAAATTGCATAAAAAATGAGATGGAATCTCGGAGTAATGACGAAGTCCATTTCCTATGTGATTAAATCACAAGAGGGGTACCTATAATAGAAAAATAAATCAAATAAATGTATTACCTTAGCTTGATTTATTTTTAGTAAACTAAGCGGTACCTACTTAACTATAAATATTTTAGTTTTATGACTAGGTACCTAGTTTGTTATAAGCTTCCAGATCAGAATGTATAGCAATATTCATAGATAAAAAGAGAATCTTTGGCTCCTTTAAGGATTATTTTTTAGAAATAAGTGTAACTGCTTATTATAGTTGTAGAAGAGTCAGATGCGGTGTTGCGCAAAGATAACTAAAAATGTATCTAGAAAAAATAATTGGATATAATTTATGTAGATAATGATAAAAGATAAAACATTATTTATCTGGATAAAAAAAAAGACAAAATTTTTATATCTTTACTAATTAATATACACTTTTTTTATCAATTTATACTTAAAATACTGTCGCCTGTAGACTGTGACCATTTCATATTATGAAGGATATTGAAAAGTTAGGGTATTATAGTTAGGGATTTATTAAAATAAAACTATACAATAACATCTGTATTCTGTGTCATTATATTATAAATTTATAACTATACCATTTCGGGAAATCTGCAATAATTTGTGTTACCTAACTATATGTATAATTGAACAGATACCTATTAATAAAATATTAGTTATATTGGGCGAGCCAATTAAAATATCATTGTTGTGTACTAGTGTCTGCGTGTGTGATAACTGACGACACAACGACGCAGCGGCCTATTCGGCCCGGATAAAATTAGAAATAACATAAATAAGCAACACGGAAAATTACTTTTTTTTTTTTAAATTTTGTTCTGTATTTGTACAAAGATGGTTTATTAATGAGACTTGGGTTTTTAACTTTCAAGTTCTGTTTTTCAAATTTTTCAAAAACTATATTTATTTATCCAAATGAATTACGTTAGATAACCATAACTAAAATATTCATCTAAGATAATTCATCAGATAACTAATTTTATTTATTATCTAGATGAGATAAAAGATAATCCTCAACACTGTTCAAATTTTATGGAAGAAGAACTGTTCAATTCAATCAGTTTAACTATTAAGTAAAGTACAAAATAAATAGTCAATAATACTTTACATCAGCGGTTCTCAACCTTTTTTCATTCACGCACCCCTTGACCACTCACTACTACTTTACGGACCCCCAAATGCCAATTTGTCATATATTTTTACATAAGATAGATATGAATTTTTTTTCCGGGGACCCGGACCCGGTCCGCGGACCCCCGGTTGAGAATCGCTGCTTTACATCATATAAATATTATATAATATTATCGACACGATCTACCTTAAGACAGTCTGAGACGATATTTATCAAGGGGTAAAAATGTAGATAAATTCTAATTAGGTACGCAGTGACGATGCAAAAGTATAGGGGAGCAATGGGCATAATGTTACACGAGGCAAAGAATTACGGTAACAATTAGATAATTGTATTACGCAGTTGGTAACACCAAAAATTATTGCGTGAAATTATCAACTTCGACCATGTGCAATGTGCATACTGTCGTTAATAAACCGGTTTAATATCAAACGTATTTTAATAAACAATTTGAATAAAGCCAAATTTGTTGAAAAAAAAATGTCATCGTAAAGATCGGTATTCGGACAATTGACACCCTAGACATTTGACACCCGACGGTTTTGCCGATATCGGACTTATTGCACCCGATATTTTTAGAACACGGACAATTGACACCGAGCGATTACGATTACGATTACGATTACAATGACGATAATCGTGAGTAGGTAAGTACCTATAGGCTATAGGCATTAGGCAATAGTTATTAGTTACTAGTTAGTGTCTGTTGACTGTTGTAGTGTAGTGTGTACTCAGTTTTATTTAAAAGTAATTATTATCATAATATTCATTCAATATGGACTCAGAATGTTCCGATATAATTGAAATAATTAAAACAAAAGTGATAATTAATGATTATATTTATGTGTTCCAAAAAGAAGTTGGTGATGGGCTCAGATATACTTGTGTTCAACGAAAGAAACATTATTGTAAAGGTAGTGTAACGATAAATTCGTCCAGAAGCAAAATTTTAAAATTTCAAAAACATTCTCATAATCCTGATTCTGCTGAAGCTGAAGTATGTCGTGCCTTAAATGCGATGAAAGAAAATATTATAAACAATTTTGATATTCCTTCTAAAGTGTACACAAAAGAAGTTACCAAATTAACAGACGTAGCTGCTTGTTTGATGCCAAATGAAAATAATGTAAAAAGAAATTTAAGAATCCGTAACAATTCATATCCTACAATTTTTTCCAAAGAATTCGTATTAGAGGGTAAGTGGACGATGACAGCAGAGCCTAATCAGCAAAAGTTTTTATTTTATGATAATCGATCAATTAATAGTGGTATAATTATATTTGCTTCTCAAGACTGCCTAGAAATATTATCACAAAGTGATCACGTTCATGGACGGAACATTTTCGTCATGCCCTAAAGGATTTTATCAACTTTATGTACTACACGTAATTTATAAAATGAAACCTTTATCTGTCGTTTATGCGTTATTACCAAAAAAAACACAGACAGTTTATGTAGAACTTTTGATGACTCTCAAAGACACATGTTCATCAGTGAAGTCATTTTCTATTGATTTTGAACTTGCTATGATAAAAGCGATTGAAGAAGTTTTTGAAGACAGCGTTTCCATACATTTGTGCTATTACCATCTTAGTCAAAGTGTGTGGCGTAAAGTCCAAAATCTTGGTTTGGCAACAAAATATACAAAAGACAAAGAATTCCGTTGTTCAGTACGAATGATCAATGCATTGGCCTTTTTACCACTTAATATTATTAAAAAAGGTACCATACTCATACACGTACATAATATATATATACATATTGTGACACCTCGAGTCATATTGCTCATGACTCGAGAGTCATGTGGTCGATTGGTCGCCAACCACGAGCCGGGACCCAAAGAAGTCGGAGCATCGTGGATTTTTGTTTCACACTTCGTGCCCAGGACTGAGGAAACGAATAATAATAATAAAAATAAAAAAACACAACACACTGCTTAAGTTAAAGATATTAGTTAAGTATATTACTTGAAGGTGGGCGCCGAGAAAGCCACTGGCATATTTTTTTTTTTTTTTTTTTTAATAATATTTGCCAAAAGGGCAATAATAAATAATAATATTTGCCAATAGGGCAATAATAAATACAGGGATACCGGCCACGGTGTCTAATGGACAATATTTATAAATGTATGTACTTTACCACTGTCATGCTCCTACGATTTATGTGCCGGCCGATGGCACTCCGGCGATCTCGACGCTCTACTCCTCCAACATGGTGAGTTACGGGCGTACGCGAGAAAAGTGTCGTGCGTCGGCCTAGTCGGCCACAAACATACGAAAACAGACGACGGGTGACAGAGACAATAGGAGGAGTGAGACAGAGCGAGAGCATGTGGGGACTTAACTTAGTTGACCGATATCTCTGTATACATAATTAGGTGTGGCCCAGATCATGGAGTTGTGAGAGGGGAGCGTGTGTGCGTTTGTCACACCGGCAGGTATTGTCGTCGATCGGCGGACTTGGACCCACGGGACAAAGTCAGCTTTCGCACGCATACGCAATATTTGTATACAGCCATTATGTATAAAAATACGATTAGCAAATGGTCACCCCACCCTGATCGTCACAATATATTTTTTTTTTAATTTAAATATATTTTTTATAGGTATGAGCTTATTAAATGACATTTTTTCATATGATGATGATGATATTTTAACATACTTCGATGTTACATATGTTAATGGGCCGTACAAATTAATTAACAATACGCAAGTTATGTGCTTCAAAAGGAGACCATCTATGTTTGCACCATATATGTGGAATGTCCACAATGCCACAAAATTAGGTTATAGTAGGACTAATAATGTATCAGAAGGTTGGAACAATAAGTTCCAACATTAAATTAGATTTAAACATCCACATATATATATATTTATTGAAGCTTTACAAATGATGAACTCCATTAGCTCAATGGAGATTTTAAAACTAAATACAGGAATTCAAATAAATTGTAAAATTAAATCATATGAAGAACGGCTTAAAAACATATGTAAAACTTCTCAATTCAAAACAAATAGTGAAATTATTAGTTTTTTAAAAAACGTATCCTACGTAATTAAACATTAAATTTTTAATATTATCTTAAAATTAATACAAAATCGTTTATCTTTTCATTTTATTAGAATAAACTTTTCAATTATATTATTATATTATATGATTATACGCTGATTATTCAGTATTTATAAATTTTATATTCGGTGTCAATTGTCCTATCAGCGGGTGTCAATAGTCCTATTATTGGGTGTCAAATGTCTCGGGTGTCAAATGTCCTAGATTCGTAACACTGTCTATCTTGTACAGAGTAATATTTCATTGCAATTATTTTGTTATAACTATAATATAAACTACCTATTACAAGTTTTAGTTAGTATCTAACTAACAAAAAACTTGATAATATTTTTTAGCAATTTGTTTAGTGTTTTTATACATTTAGTTTACCTATGGGCTATATTTATTCAAAGGTTTTTTTGAAATTGTTTTGTACAAATGTTATTTAGTTACAGATGACTCAAGTTACGTTCCGTTAAATACAGTGTGCACATTTTTTAACAAGTAGATAACATTGTGTAATGTGTACCTATACATTGTACATTGCTAAATATTTATATTCAATATGGATTAATTTAGTATCTATTAAAAGTTAAAACTAATGATTGCACAAGGCTAGAAAGGTCTAACATAATTTAAACATGTATATTGACTACCTTGTATCATTTTCTTCCAGGTATGTAACAGTGTAACACACTGTCCCGTGTTGGGATAATGTGTTACAAATTATTATTTTTTCCAAAGAAGTTTTTAACTTACAGATGTATTATTTCTTTTACTAGTTATCATAAATAAATCAATGTGTATGTAATGGAAATTAAAAAATTAAGAATTATTTTACTGCACCAGTTTTAAGTAAAATTCAAAAATACCAAAAATGTATCATCTAGAACTATACTAGGGGAGCCTCTACCTAGTAAAGTAATAAATGTAATAACCATACAGAAAAATAAAATTTCGATTCAAAGGCCAAAAATAACTTTACAGGGGAAACGACCACGCTTCACAGAATAGTCGGATTTAATCATTTTTTGTTTTTTTTGAAAGTGGAAAACTTATTTAGGTCATATGTTAGCTAAATAGTTCATAGTTACAATTTACATTTCACACGATAACTACTTTGCCATTTTTTATTCATTTATGTAATTGGCAATATCCATTCAATTCGCTATAAAATGTTTATGTATTTCCTCTTATTGTTTTATTATTTTTTTAATCATACATTAAATACATTATACATACATTTTAATTTTTTAACATTGTGAGTTTTTCTCAAAAAGGGGGCACGTGTCAATGTGTAAGACCTAATTAAACACCATACGATATTAATACTTGGATCTCAGCTTAAATAATGATTCATTTCATAAATGTCTGTTGATTATTATGCTCAAGTTTGATAGTTGTAATAAATTAATAATAAAACGATTTCCGTTACATTTCAGGTAAATCATACGAAGACATGGCAGCTAACATAAAAAGTACTTATTCATAATTTTTAATATATTAGTATATTACCTACCTAGCTATTTTTAGTATTTCTAACAGTAAGCACTGTAATATTCTACTTGGATGTAACCTTTTATCAATTAAAACATACTTTTGATTTAGTTATTTAACAATGAGACTTTTATTTAATTCAGAATAGCATTATGGAATATACAAGTGTTGAGCACATGCTCGGCAACAACATAATGACATGACATGTTTTTAAAAACTATATTCTTATTATTTCCATTAGTAGAGTTTTAGGTTATGTACAATAAAACAAAATACAAAATTAATAATAATAATGATAACATCATTATCACATCTCCCCTGTCTAGATTAATTCACAATTAATTATTCTAACTGGTATTAATGGATAACAAATTTAAAATATTAAATTAATAGTATACAAACAACTTTAAACAAAATACAAATCATATATCTTAACTATACTTAAAATAGTTATACAAAACAAATTAATTTTACTAGTTATTTAACTCAACGATCATTTACAAATATCTTTTTGGTTTTTTAATTACTCTACCCCTTTTTGTTCTCTTTACATCAGTCTTTGCATTATTACCCATATTCTCATTTTCAGTTTCATTATTTTCGTTACTAGATTCAGTATCCTCAAATTAATTTTGTTTTCTATCTTTTAATCACTGCACATTTCTCCTCATTTCCCTCCTTTAAGTTTAACTAAAAAGTTTCTTGGCTCTAATAGTCTTTTAAAAATCTTACCCCGACTCCATTTATTATTAAATTTGTTTTGTACATAAACGTCATAAACTAACTGTGCTTCATTGAAATTTTCAACTAATTTCTTTGCTGCATTATCATACCAATACTTTTGCTTTTCTTTATTTTCCAAAATTTTATCATGGCATTTTACAACTTTAGGTTTAAATTTACTTTTATCCACTAATAATGTACTTCTGAGTTCTCTGCTCTGAAGCAGTTAAGCAGGACTATATTGTAGCCCAGTTATAGGAGTATTCCTATATGCTAGCAAATAAAAATTAATATCTGTACCAGTATAATTACTTTTTGTCAACATATCTTTTACAATACCAATTCCTCGTTCTGCCAGCCCATTACTTTGTGCATAATGTGGACTTGACGTAATCACTTGAAAATTCTATAAATTTGTAACTGATAAATGGCATATTATATGCTACTAGTTGTTTTGGGACGCCTAATCTGCTAAATAATTCCTTAAGAACATCTATTACCACATCACTTGTTTTATTATATAATTTTAAGACTTCAATCCATCTGGAATAGTAATCCACAACAACCAAATATTTTTTTCCCTCCAAATTCAGCTATGTCTATTGCAAATTGCAATTTTATAAAATGGAATTTCTGGAATTTTATGAGATAACATTGACTCTCTAATTTTAGACCTAAAAAATTTCTAACACACCGCACAGGATAGTATAAAATTTTCAATTTGTACATTTATACTAGGACAGTAGAATAATTGATTAGCTCTAGCCTTAGTCTTTGTAATCCCAATATGTGTTTCATGAAGCTTGTTAATTATGTACTTTCTTAGTACCTTTGGGAGTACTCTGTAGGAGCTATTAGAGTTTATATATTTTAATATTTTTAACCATTATAAATAATTTTGATAATGTTTATTTACAAAACTACACTTTACTTAATTTGTAAAGCGAGCTGTATATTATCACAAAGACCAAATTATTTTTATCATGTACTATCTACGCCAACTTGGAAATTATGAAATACTAAAAAATACCAATATTATTATTATACACATCATCTCTAATTATATGAAATAAATTAAAAAGATAATTAGCTCGATAAAATGAAAATATATGAACTTAATCTACAACTGTTTTGTATGTTTCAGATCAGTTGTGAATTCACCAAAATATGAAATCAAAAATTGATAAAGATTTTAATGACCCGATAGCCAGTTGGTTAAATTATTCAAAGTTTCAGTTAATTGTTCGTTTATTTATTATAAATGTTTTACCTAACAATATACAGAAATAATTAAAGTGAAATGTAAATTGAGTTTTTGTATTAAAATATTAGCTTTAACAGCGTAATGGAGTTACCCTAATAGTTCCTAAACAAGTATAAACAATAAATATGAAAAATACTTAAAATTAATGTTTCAATAACATTACTTTAAATTCATTTGAATGTTAATTGCAGTTTCTTAATTATATATAATTTTTATATTATACAAGTTTTGTCTAAATACAATAACATTTAACTTTTAACAAATGCTCATTAAATTTTCAAAATCTCAATAGTACTATTTTTGATATACTAATATGAATATATATTTTTTGACCTTGTCTTTATATATATTGTAACAATTGTTACATCATTAATATATGTATTTTATTAACATAATAATATGTACAGTAGGCACATAAACTAAACTACGTGCGTTGCGCCAGCCCGGCCCATTTCAAAATGTTGGAAAATTTTTTCACCAATATTTAGCATGTAATTAGCATGAATTTGCACGACTAAAACTAGAATTTGCATGATATTGGTTTAACGGTTAAATCCAAAATTTGATGAGCCGGGCTGGCGCAACGTTGCGCTAGCCCGGCACAATAGAAAAAATATAGATATCGAATATATAAATATACCAATATTTAGCACGTCATTCGCATGAATTTGCACGACTGTCGCCAGAATTCGCACGACAATATTTTAACGCTAAAAAACCGTTTTTCTTAACTGCCATTGCGCCAGCCCGGCCCATTATATAAATTTTGCGAATTTTGGGACTTTGAATATACCAATATTTAGCACGTCATTCGCATGAATTTGCACGACTGTTGCCAGAATTCGCACAACTATTTTTTATGAGTAAAAAACCGTTTCAGTGTTTTTACCGTTGCGCCAGCCCGGTCCATTGTAGAGATTTTGCGATTTTTCGATTTTTGTACTTTTTTCGTACCAGACTATTTATATTAGAAGGATACTTTATTTCAAACTATCATCTTTTGGATCGCTGACGGTTCGCATACAACAATATTTTACAACTCATTAAAAAAATGTTTGGCTCCAAAAAACATGACTGATAAAGTAATAAATAATAATAATAATTTAATAGCCAATAGGGATTTAATTGATAACTGATGAAGTGATAAGTGATAACCGATAATATAAAAATATAATCACATTATTAATACAATAATACCAATTGGCAATTATATACCATATAATATAATAATTATAAATGTATATAAGTATAACCATTGACCGTTAAGGCGTTAGCATATATATACCTAACTGATAACTTATTAACTATCAATGTTTTCTGAGTGTAATTACTAATTAATATATTATTTCTAATCATCTATAACCGAACACGTTTAAAAGAAGAAAAAATATTTTCATAATTACATTGAAATATTTCAAGAAGAGTGAAATTTTCAATTTCGAAATATTTCAAATGAAAAATTTCAATTGAAATAGGTATTTCAAATTCAAAACCATTGTTCGGACTTCGTCAACGATGCTCGCGTTGTCCAGTTCCACTGCCCCAGGTTGGTAACACTATACAAGAGACGTTCCTCTTCACCCCGGTCGCCTATGTGCAGGTCGCAACGGTCTCGATGTTTTCGACGGCGTGTTTTGGTTACTTTTTCACTGCTCGCGTGTGTGTGTAGCTCTTCTGTTCGTTGCCGTTCGCAACAGTCTTTTTACGACATACTCGACATAGTCTTTTATCGAATGTCGAATGCATCGATCCGTGCAACGCTCTTTTTGGAAGATCATTCATATACTAGTCATCTGTCTCGTTGGCGATTGACAACAAGCTCCAGCAGTTCGCCGTTCATTGCCTTCGCAGCTCGCAGCAATTAGTGTGGTAAATATTATTATTTATCCACACCATCCAGTTCGGACCCAAACCTCGTGGTTTCCATCTCAAGCCGTTCCAGTCAGCTCAAGACGCAGCTCATCATTTCCCCCTTATATTATTATTTGTATTGAGCAGTTGTTCCATATCAAGTTGGCTATTGCCACATTTAATATTATTATAATAAATTGAGACATATAGCTCATTGTCCTTTTTTTGTATATTATATATATCTATATATATATGATTTACTGGTTGTTATAATGTATTATTGACTTTGTAATATATTCTGGTATGGGACAGAATATATTTTGTTTTGAACTATTATTAGGTAGTTGCCATTATTATTATTTTATGTTTATTAGTCTGAGACTGATCATCTCAGCTAATATATTGTTTCTTTTTAATACTTATTGTAATAAAGATATATATGTTTTATTGCCATAGATCACTTGTATATATATATTTATGTTAGCTCCTTGTATCTAGTCCAGGGTGTGCAAGTTCTAGGTGCTAACCGCAGAGTCAGGAGCTCCTAGTGCGAACATTTGGTAGCAGAGCGTGGTTTGAAGTTTATTGTGAAGCACTTCCTCGGATTTAAGGTACTTTATTTTATAAATATCATACAAGTGTTAAACTCTTTTTATTTTAATATTTTGAAATTATCAGTTAGGTGTTATTGGTTTAATGAGCAGTTATAATGTTAGCTTGGTGTCTTAACATTTAATATTTAATAGTTAATCATAATATTCAGTGCTCAACTATAATATTTAGTCATTGACTATAGTATAAAGTATAACATTTGATTTAATTTTAATATTCATATTTTATTTTATTTTTTATGAGGTCTAATACTTAACTATAATATCTGTTGCTCAATTTTAATATATTTGATAGTTAATTGAAACACTTAGTGCATGCTTATATTATTTGATATTTACTTTAATATATAACATTAATTGTAAGCACAGTTTGTGTCTTACTAAATACAAAATAGCTCTTTGGGCACTTTCCCTAATTTAATATAGTTCACTTATTATTTAAGGTTATTTATTGGAGTGTCTTATTTTATAAATTATAATTATTTGAGTATTTTTTTTAGGTATTATATTATTATTATATGATTCTTTAGTTATTAATATTTGACATTGTGGTTATAATAGTGTTGATGTTGTCATAATATTTCTTTATTGATAGTTTCTTTAATAGTTTTTATATTTGATTCTTTGTTGATCCCTTTTGTATATTTTGGTCGAGTCATAGTTCTGTGACTGATAGACTTGTTATTATCTTTTTTTAACTTCTCTCTGTTGATCCTCAGTTGTTTAGTTATTACTGTTAAGTATTTACTATTCAAATTTAATTTAGTTGTTGAATTTGTTTTACCAGTCTTTATTTTGTTATTGTTGGGTGTTAGTAGTTCTATACTATTGTCTTAGTTGTATTTTGGCAATATTATGGCTGACATTGAACGTTTAAATCGTGATAAGCAACGCGCTTCTAGGAAGCGTGACGCGGCTGCTAGCCATATTGAGGCGATTTACTCCTTGGGTATCACAGCTTCAACGGACAGCTCTAGTGTCCCAAAGTTTCTATTAGCCGTTGAGGATCTTCAAGACTATTGGACAAAATTTACTCTTGAAAATGATTCATTATTAGAGGCTATGATTGAGTTGGGTACTGAAGGTGAATTTTCTAATAATGTTGAGTTAGAGGTTCATAGTACTTTCATTAATGCTAAAGCTTTAGCAAATAAATTCAAGTCCAGCTCGGACAGTCATATCTCGGGCAGTGAGGCTAGCAATAGTGATAAGTTTGATGTGGAAGTTATAGATGATAATGTTGGATCAATAGTGAACCCAACAGCTCAGGTGGGTCCTGTTATTGCTAGTACAGAGTCTTCTGGTTCTAATGTGCAATTACCGAAGATTCCACTGCCTACTTTTGATGGTCGTCTTCAATCTTGGCCTGATTTTAGGGATAGGTTTTCCATTTTGGTAGGTCAACGGTCTCATCTAAGTAACATAGAGAAGTTCTACTATCTACTAGGATGTTTGCAAGCTGGCCCTAATGATGTAGTGAAGGGTATTACTGTTTCGGAGACCACCTATGATCTTGCCTGGTCTGCCTTAGTTAAAAGGTATGATAAACCTCGTCAGTTGGCTACTAACTTGGTTAACGAAATGTTAAATGCTTCGGGCAGTCATCAAGAATCTCCCGCAGTATTGATGAATTTCTTAAATATGTTTTGTGAAAATATAGCGCTTCTCAGATCGTTGAACATCGTCGATATAGGATCCTTTTTATAATTTGCAATTTCAGTCCGTTGTCTGCCGTCGACTACGCGACGTTTATTTGAACAGGGTAATTCCGTTGATTTCCCCACGGTCGATAGTTTATTGTGTTTTGTTAAAGATCGGGTGGAAGTACTGGAAAATTCTGGATCAGCTCAGACCCATTTTTCAGCCAAACCTCCGACTAAAGCGATCATAAGTCTACCCAAATCAACAAATCCTAAATCGCAACTTGCAAAGGCTTTCCGAGGGCATCAGAGTTCCCCTGTGGCGTTAGTTACCAACAAGCAAGGTGATGATCCACGCCGTTGTTGGCAATGTAACAGTCTTCATTCGTTAGCGTCCTGCTCTGGTTTTAAGGGTTTGTCCATCGATGACCGCTACGCTCTAGTGAGTAAGCACCGATTGTGTATGATTTGTTTTGATAATAGGCACTGGGCAAACAAGTGCAAATCGTCGTGTTCCATTTGTCGTGGTCGTCATAACCAATTGTTACATCGCGACAATTCCCATGCAAAGGACCCGTCGTCTAAAGGTCCAGTTGCGTTAGTGGTTGATACTCAATGTTTTCAATCGGTCTTATTAGGCACCGCTTCAGTCAAGGTTCGTGATATAGCCGGATGTCTTCTGCCAGTTCGGCCTTTAATTGATCCAGCCTCGCAAGTGAGCATCATCACATCGGCGTGTGTCAAGCGTCTGGGTCTACGTCGTGAACAATGGACGGTACCAATAGAGGGTCTAGCAGGGCAATTAGTACAGTCTATCAATGGTTAAGTGCAGATCAGCATCCAGTCGGCTACAGATGGTAGTATGATAGATTTGGATACTTGGTCTATGCCTAAAATCACCGGCTCGATGCCGTCAGTTCAGTTACCTGCCTTTGTTCGGGATCAGTGCTCCCATTTAGTCTTGGCTGATCCGAAGTTCGATTCACCAGCTACGGTCGAATTACTGCTTGGTGCAGACATGTTTGCACAAGTGCTCCGCAGCGGAAGGGATGATTTAGGTATCGGTTTACCTACGGCTTTCGAGACTATCTTTGGCTGGATTCTCCTTGGTCCAGTTGGTTCTCATCCATCGACAGCTCCACCACAGACAGTGATGACTTCGTTATTGGTTACTTCTGTTGAGTCTTTAGTTCAAAGATTCTGGGAAGTTGAAGAACCTGAAGAAATGCCATCGTCGTTCACCGAAGAAGGAAGGTGTGAAGAGATTTTCTCTCAGGAAACCTATCGTGATTGGTCTGGTAGATTTGTTGTTCCACTTCCGTTTCGTGATCCACCTACTTCTTACACTTTCAATGGCTCTCGTAAAATGGCTCTTACCCGGTTTGAGCATTTAGAACGCAAGTTGGTGCGAGATGACTCTTTATATTCGGTTTACAAGCAGTTTATGGCTGATTATGAATCACTTGGCCACATGTCGGTGTCCAAGTCTCCTGGTACCTACTTCTTGCCTCATCATGCAGTTCACAAGATGGAAGGGGACAACGTCAAGCTCCGGGTAGTGTTTGATGCGTCAGCTCGACCTCTATCAAACCCCTCTCTCAATGACACTCTGTTTGTGGGCCCTAAACTTCAACAAGATATAGTGAATATTCTGCTTCGGTTCAGTCTTCATTCAGTAGTCTTTACTGCTGACATCTGTAAAATGTACAGGCAGATTTTGTTAGCTCCAAGGTATCGTCAGTACCAGCACATTTTTTGGCGATCTTCTCCGCATGACCAAGTTCAAGAATTTGAACTGAACACGGTCACTTATGGCGTTTCGTCAGCTCCCTATCTAGCTCTAAGGGTGTTGAAAGAAATTGCCGACGTCCATGGGCAACAGTATCCTTTGGTCCAGTCAGCTCTACTATATCAAACCTACATGGACGACATATGTACCGGTGCAGGCTGCATTAGCGATGCTCAGGCTCTTCAAAGTGATTTGATTACTGTTCTTGGTCAGTTCGGCCTGGAATTGAAGAAATGGGCGAGCAATTCATCTGAACTACTGGACAATATACCGTCAGAAGACAGGGCAGCAGGCTCTCTTCCATTCAACGATGATCACTCGCCACAAGTCCAAGTTCTAGGCATGAAGTGGAATCCTGGTGATGACACCTTTAACTACATCGTCAGTTCGACTAAGTTTGCGCCATCTAAACGCAGCATGTTATCAGTAATTGCTCGGATCTTTGATCCACTTGGGTTTTTGTCTCCAGTAATATTTTATGCTAAATATCAACTGCAGTGCGTTTGGCAGGCCGGTGTTTCATGGGATGAACGGCTACCGTTGGAGTTAGAAAATTCCTGGATGTCGTTTGTGAATGAATTACATTTTTTATCTGCGATTCGAGTACAGAGGTTCGTTGGTACCTCTGAGGATTCCCAATACGAGTTGTGTGGCTTCGCAGATGCGTCAACCAAGGGTTATGCTGCCGTTGTTTATTTGCGTGTGTCAGATCGTCACCGTCAAGTTTCGGTGTTCTTGCTAGGTAGTAAGACCAAAATAGCTCCTACCAAACCTATGTCCATACCGCGTCTTGAGTTGTGTGTGGCTGGATTGCTTGCTCGCTGGCTAAGTCGTATCCAAAGCACGTTGTCGTCTCAGCTCGTTATCAATAATGTTTTCGCTTGGTCAGATTCGTCAGTGGTGTTGTCGTGGTTAAACACACCCCACCAGTCTTATAAGATCTTCGTATCAAATCGCGTTAGCAAGATTTTGGATTTATTACCGTCCTGTCGCTGGTTTCATGTCAGTTCGAATATGAATCCGGCCGATTGTGCCTCCAGAGGACTACGTCCTGGGGAATTAGCTCAACATGATCTCTATTGGTCGGGGCCTGCTTTTCTTCGCCAGTTCGGTGAAAGTTGGTCGCCAGAGGTTAAATTGATCCCGTTAGATCAGTTACCTGAGTTCTCAGGACCCGTTTCCTGTGTTGTCAAAACAACGGGGGAGGCCGTTGAGTGGTTCTCGCGCTTCTCTTCGTTGAATCGCATGCTGAGAATTATTATTCGCTTACAACGCCTGGTAAAATTGTGTCGCAAGATTCCAGTAGATTCAAGTTTTTTTTCGTATCAAGATTATAGCGAAGCGCTATTAGTGGTTGTTAAATGTTCTCAAGCTATATTTTTGGAACCTTTGCTTCAAGATCTCTCTTCTGGCAAAATTGTTTCGTCCCGTCCATTAGCGCGTCTATCTCCGTTTATTGACAGTCATGGCGTCATTCGAGTAGGAGGTCGGCTTCGGCATTCGTTGTTGTCAGATCGGCGCAAGTATCCGATTCTGTTGTCCAAGTCCTCTCACTTGTCATTACTCGTTGCTCGGCATTGGCATAGGTTTGCTTGTCATGCAGGTCCTCGTCTCATGTCAGCTCTGATATGCAGACAATTTTGGATTGTTGGTGATCGATATGTTGTTCGTCGTGCGATCAGCGAATGTACTATTTGCGTTAGGTTGTCTGCTCGAAACATTCAACCAATCATGTCCGATTTGCCTGATGTCAGAGTTCAGCAATGCCATCCCTTCTCTTGTGTGGGTATTGATTATGCTGGTCCTCTTCTCGTAAAGGAGACGAGTTTGAGAAAGTCACGGCAATGTAAGGTCTACATTGCTGTGTTCGTGTGCATGAGTGTCAAGGCAGTTCACCTTGAACTTGTCACAGATCTAACAACAGATGCATTTTTAGCAGCGTTTGACCGCTTTGTGGCTCGGCGAGGAAGGCCAGCTGCAGTGTATTCTGACTGTGGCACTAATTTTGTTGGTGCGTCGAAAAAGTTATTTGATCTAGTTAATGATCCTAAAAACCGCGAACAGTTCAGTTCAGCCGTTGCATGCTCGTGGCATTTCAATCCCCCTAGTGCGCCTCATTTTGGTGGACTCTGGGAGGCCGCCGTTCGTTCCACAAAGCTCTTGTTGGTGCGAGTGGTCGGTAACCAGGTGTTATCATATGAGGAGTTCACGACAGTGTTGTGCAGGATAGAATCAGTTCTAAATTCAAGGCCGCTCACACCGTCATCTAATGATCCCAATGACCTGGATTGTCTCTCTCCCGGTCATTTTATTATCGGTAGACCTTTGTGCGCAGTTCCGGAGACAGAGATCCCTACC
>JANEHU010005043.1:0-76975 GCA_027563435.1 Nasonovia ribisnigri | reverse complement strand
AGTTGGCTATTGCCACATTTAATATTATTATAATAAATTGAGACATATAGCTAGCTCATTGTCCTTTTTTTGTATATTATATATATCTATATATATATGATTTACTGGTTGTTATAATTTGTTATTGACTTTGTTATATATTCTGGTATTGGACAGAATATATTTTATTGAACTATTATTAGGTAGTTGACATTATTATTATTTTATGTTTATTAGTCTGAGACTGATCATCTCAGCTAATATATTGTTTCTTTTTAATACTTATTGTAGTAAAGATATATATGTTTTATTGCCATAGATCACTTGTATATATATATTTATGTTAGCTCCTTGTATCTAGTCCAGGGTGTGCAAGTTCTAGGTGCTAACCGCAGAGTCAGGAGCTCCTAGTGCGAACATTTGGTAGCAGAGCGTGGTTTGAAGTTTATTGTGA
The DNA here is from genome assembly GCA_027563435.1 of Nasonovia ribisnigri. Lineage (NCBI taxonomy): Eukaryota > Metazoa > Arthropoda > Insecta > Hemiptera > Aphididae > Nasonovia > Nasonovia ribisnigri. The sequence goes on along the minus strand of JANEHU010005043.1, from coordinate 76,542 downwards.
AGCACTTCCTTGGATTTAAGGTACTTTATTTTATAAATATCATACAAGTGTTAAACTATTTTTATTTTAATATTTTGAAATTATCAGTTAGGTGTTATTGGTTTAATGAGCAGTTATAACGTTAGCTTGGTGTCTTAACATTTAATATTTAATAGTTAATTATAATATTCAGTGCTCAACTATAATATTTAGTCATTGACTATAGTATAAAGTATAACATTTGATTTAATTTTAATATTCATATTTTTTTTATTTTTTTTTTTATGAGGTCTAATACTTAACTATAATATCTGTTGCTCAATTTTAATATATTTGATAGTTAATTGAAATACTTAGTGCATGATTATATTATTTGATATTTACTTTAATATATAACATTAATTGTAAGCACAGTGTGTGTCTTACTAAATACTAAATAGCTCTTTAGGCACTTTCCCTAATGTAATATAGTTCACTTATTATTTAAAGTTATTTATTGGAGTGTCTTATTTTATAAATTATAATTATTTGAGTATTTTTTTTAGGTATTATATTATTATTATATGATTCTTTAGTTATTAATATTTGACATTGTGGTTATAATAGTGTTGATGTTGTCATAATATTTCTTTTATTGATAGTTTCTTTAATAGTTTTTATATTTGATTCTTTGTTGATCCCTTATGTATATTTTGGTCGAGTCATAGTTCTGTGACTGATAGACTTGTTATTATTTTTTTTTTAATTTCTCTCTGTTGATCCTCAGTTGTTTAGTTATTACTGTTAAGTATTTACTATTCAAATTTAATTTAGTTGTTGAATTTATTTTACCAATCTTTATTTTGTTATTGTTGGGTGTTAGTAGTTCTATACTATTGTCTTAGTTGTATTTTGGCAATATTATGGCTGACATTGACCGTTTAAATCGTGATAAGCAACGCGCTTCTAGGAAGCGTGACGCGGCTGCTAGCCATATTGAGGCAATTTACTCCTTGGGTATCACAGCTTCAACGGACAGCTCTAATGTCCCAAAGTTTCTATTAGCCGTTGAGGATCTTCAAGGCTATTGGACAAAATTTACTCTTGAAAATGATTCATTATTAGAGGCTATGATTGAGTTGGGTACTGAAGGTGAATTTTCTAATAATGTTGAGTTAGAGGTTCATAGTATTTTCATTAATGCTAAAGCTTTAGCAAATAAATTCAAGTCCAGCTTGGACAGTCATATCTCGGTCAGTGAGGCTAGCAATAGTGATAAGTTTGATGTGGAAGTTATAGATGATAATGTTGGATCAATAGTGAACCCAACAGCTCAGGTGGGTCCTGTTATTACTAGTACAGAGTCTTCTGGTTCTAATGTGCAATTACCGAAGATTCCACTGCCTACTTTTGATGGTCGTCTTCAATCTTGGCCTGATTTTAGGGATAGGTTGTCCATTTTGGTAGGTCAACGGTCTCATCTAAGTAACATAGAGAAGTTCTACTATCTATTAGGATGTTTGCAAGCTGGCCCTAATGATGTAGTGAAGGGTATTACTGTTTCGGAGACCACCTATGATCTTGCCTGGTTTGCCTTAGTTAAAAGGTATGATAAACCTCGTCAGTTGGCTACTAACTTGGTTAACGAAATGTTAAATGCTTCGAGAAGTCATCAAGAACCTCCCGCAGTATTGATGAATTTCTTAAATATGTTTTGTGAAAATATAGCGCTTCTCAGATCGTTGAACATCGCCGATATAGGATCCTTTTTATTATTTGCAATTTCAGTCCGTTGTCTGCCGTCGACTACGCGACGTTTATTTGAACAGGGTAATTCCGTTGATTTTCCCACGGTCGATAGTTTATTGTGTTTTATTAAAGATCGGGTGGAAGTACTGGAAAATTCTGGATCAGCTCAGACCCATTTTTCAGCCAAACCTCCGACTAAAGCGATCATAAGTCTACACAAATCAACAAATCCGAAATCGCAACTTGCAAAGGCTTTCCGAGGGCATCAGAGTTCCCCTGTGGCGTTAGTTACCAACAAGCAAGGTGATGATCCACGTCGTTGTTGGCAATGTAACAGTCTTCATTCGTTAGCGTTCTGCTCTGGTTTTAAGGGTTTGTCCATCGATGACCGCTACGCTCTAGTGAGTAAGCATCGATTGTGTATGATTTGTTTTGATAATAGGCACTGGGCAAACAAGTGCAAATCGTCGTGTTCCATTTGTCGTGGTCGTCATAACCAATTGTTACATCGCGACAATTCCCATGCAAAGGACCCGTCGTCTAAAGGTCCAGTTGCGTTAGTGGTTGATACTCAATGTTTTCAATCGGTCTTATTAGGCACCGCTTCAGTCAAGGTTCGTGATATAGCCGGATGTCTTCAGCCAGTTCGGGCTTTAATTGATCCTGCCTCGCAAGTGAGCATCATCACATCGGCGTGTGTCAAGCGTCTGGGTCTACGTCGTGAACAATGGACGGTACCAGTAGAGGGTCTAGCAGGGCAATTAGTACAGTCGATCAATGGTAAAGTGTAGATCAGCATCCAGTCGGCTACAGATGGTAGTATGATAGATTTGGATACTTGGTCTATGCCTAAAATCACCGGCTCGATGCCGTCAGTTCAGTTACCTGCCTTTGTTCGGGATAAGTGCTCCCATCTAGTCTTGGCTGATCCTAAGTTTGATTCACCAGCTACGGTTGAATTACTGCTTGGTGCAGACATGTTTGCACAAGTGCTCCGCAGCGGAAGGGATGATTTAGGTATCGGTTTACTACGGCTTTCGAGACTATCTTTGGATGGATTCTCCTTGGTCCAGTTGGTTCTCATCCATCGACAGCTCCACCACAGACAGTGATGACTTCGTTATTGGTTACTTCTGTTGAGTCTTTAGTTGAAAGATTCTTGGAAGTTGAAGAACCTGAAGAAATGCCATCGTCGTTCACCGAAGAAGGAAGGTGTGAAGAGATTTTCTCTCAGGAAACCTATCGTGATTGGTCTGGTAGATTTGTTGTTCCATTTCCGTTTCGTGATCCACCTACTTCTTACACTTTCAATGGCTCTCATAAAATGGCTCTTACCCGGTTTGAGCATTTAGAACGCAAGTTGGTGCGAGATGACTCTTTATATTCGGTTTACAAGCAGTTTATGGCTGATTATGAATCACTTGGCCACATGTCGGTGTCTAAGTCTCCTGGTACCTACTTCTTGCCTCATCATGCAGTTCACAAGATTGAAGGGGACAACGTCAAGCTCCGGGTAGTGTTTGATGTGTCAGCTCGACCTCTATTAAACCCCTCTCTCAATGACACTCTGTTTGTGGGCCCCAAACTTCAACAAGATATAGTGAATATTCTGCTTCGGTTCCGTCTTCATTCAGTTGTCTTTACTGCTGACATTTGTAAAATGTACAGGCAGATTTTGTTAGCTCCAAGGTATCGTCAGTACCAGCACATTTTTTGGCGATCTTCTCCGCATGACCAAGTTCAAGAATTTGAACTGAACACGGTCACTTATGGCGTTTCGTCAGCTCCCTATCTAGCTCTAAGGGCGTTGAAAGAAATTGCCGACGTCCATGGGCAACAATATCCTTTGGTCCAGTCAGCTCTACTGTATCAAACCTACATGGACGACATATGTACCGGTGCAGGCTGCATTATCGATGCTCAGGCTCTTCAAAGTGATTTGATTACTGTTCTTGGTCAGTTCGGCCTGGAATTGAAGAAATGGGCGAGCAATTCATCTGAACTACTGGACAATATACCGTCAGAAGACAGGGCAGCAGGCTCTCTTCCATTCAACGATGATCACTCGCCACAAGTCCAAGTTATAGGCATGAAGTGGAATCCTGGTGATGACACCTTTAACTACATCGTCAGTTCGACCAAGTTTGCGCCATCTAAACGCAGCATGTTATCAGTAATTGCTCGGATCTTTGATCCACTTTGGTTTTTGTTTCCAGTAATATTTTATGCTAAATATCAACTGCAGTGCGTTTGGCAGGCCGGTTTTTCATGGGATGAACGGCTACCGTTGGAGTTAGAAAATTCCTGGATGTCGTTTGTGAATGAATCACATTTTTTATCTGCGATTCGAGTACAGAGGTTCGTTGGTACCTCTGAGGATTCCCAATACGAGTTGTGTCGCTTCGCAGATGCGTCAACCAAGGGTTATGCTGCCGTTGTTTATTTGCGTGTGTCAGATCGTCACCGTCAAGTTTCGGTGTTCTTACCACAGAATAATTTATTATTCTGTGTTCTTACTAGGTAGTAAGACCAAAATAGCTCCTACCAAACCTATGTCCATACCGCGTCTTGAGTTGTGTGCGGCTGGATTGCTTGCTCGCTGGCTAAGTCGTATCCAAAGCACGTTGTCGTCTCAGCTCGTTATCAATAATGTTTTCGCTTGGTCAGATTCGTCACTGGTGTTGTCGTGGTTAAACACACCCCACCAGTCTTATAAGATCTTTGTATCAAATCGCGTTAGCAAGATTTTGGATTTATTACCGTCCTGTCGCTGGTTTCATGTCAGTTCGAATATGAATCCGGCTGATTGTGCCTCCAGAGGACTACGTCCTGAGGAATTAGCTCAACATGATCTCTATTGGTCGGGGCCTGCTTTTCTTCGCCAGTTCGGTGAAAGTTGGTCGCCAGAGGTTAAATTGATTCCGTTAGATCAGTTACCTGAGTTCTCAGGACCCGTTTCCTGTGTTGTCAAAACAACGGGGGAGGCCGTTGAGTGGTTCTCGCACTTCTCTTCGTTGAATCGCATGCTGAGAATTATTATTCGCTTACAACGCCTTGTAAAATTGTGTCGCAAAGTTCCAGTAGACTCAAGTTTTTTTTCGTATCAAGATTATAGCGAAGCGCTATTAGTGGTTGTTAAATGTTCTCAAGCTATATTTTTGGAACCTTTGCTTCAAGATCTCTCTTCTGGCAAAATTGTTTTGTCCCGTCCATTAGCGCGTCTATCTCCGTTTATTGACAGTCATGGCGTCATTCGAGTAGGAGGTCGGCTTCGGCATTCGTTGTTGTCAGATCGGCGCAAGTATCCGATTCTGTTGTCCAAGTCCTCTCACTTGTCATTACTCGTTGCTCGGCATTGGCATAGGTTTGCTTGTCATGCAGGTCCTCGTCTCATGTCAGCTCTGATATGCAGACAATTTTGGATTGTTGGTGATCGATATGTTGTTCGTCGTGCGATCAGCGAATGTACTATTTGCGTTAGGTTGTCTGCTCGAAACATTCAACCAATCATGTCCGATTTGCCTGATGTCAGAGTTCAGCAATGCCATCCCTTCTCTTGTGTGGGTACTGATTATGCTGGTCCTCTTCTCGTAAAGGAGACGAGTTTGAGAAAGTCACGGCAATGTAAGGTCTACATTGCTGTGTTCGTGTGCATGAGTGTCAAGGCAGTTCACCTTGAACTTGTCACAGATCTAACAACAGATGCATTTTTAGCAGCGTTTGACCGCTTTGTGGCTCGGCGAGGAAGGCCAGCTGCAGTGTATTCTGACTGTGGCACTAATTTTGTTGGTGCGTCGAAAAAATTATTTGATCTAGTTAATGATCCTAAAAACCACGAACAGTTCAGTTCAGCCGTTGCATGCTCGTGGCATTTCAATCCCCCTAGTGCGCCTCATTTTGGTGGACTCTGGGAGGCCGCCGTTCGTTCCACAAAGCTCTTGTTGGTGCAAGTGGTCGGTAACCAGGTGTTATCATATGAGGAGTTCACGACAGTGTTGTGCAGGATAGAATCAGTTCTAAATTCAAGGCCGCTCACACCGTCATCTAATGACCCCAATGACCTGGATTGTCTCTCTCCCGGTCATTTTATTATCGGTAGACCTTTGTTAGACCTTTGTGCGCAGTTCCGGAGACAGAGATCCCTACCAGCTCGGTAAATCTGAAAAACCGTTGGAAGCTCCTTCATCAGATTTTTCAAGCCTTTTGGCGTCATTGGTCTAACGAATATTTACATACTCTGCAGGCTAAAGGGCGGTGGTTAGTAGGTGAAGAAAATATTAAACTTGGCTAGTTAGTGATAATTAAGGATAATTGTTCCTCTCCGTTAGTTTGGAGGCTAGGCCGAGTCCAGGAACTTTTACCCGGTCCAGATGGGATCGTGAGAGTAGTCAAGCTGCTTACCAAGCAAGGTATCACTACGAGACCTGTAGTAAAATTAGTGCCGCTCCCTACTCAGTAATTTTTATATTATTACCATTAATGTTTATTTACTTAATGTTATAATTGCTCATTAATAACATATTCGATTTTCTCACATACATACAGTGCAGTATATTTATTTATTTTTTGTTGTATGATGTTTATATAATGTTGTGATAGGACTCCTTGATCTCGGGTTGACACTTAGCTCGTCATCCGTGGATCAGGACAATGGTTTATTTTATTATTTGTTTATGTCGGACAGCTGTTCAATTAAAAAAAAAAAAAAAAAAATGTATTTCCCCCCTGCTGCTCCAGATAAGTTCTATCACGGTTTGAATAGTTCCAGTTCAGACAAGGCTAGTAGTATATATTTGTATGTTCTGAGCACCTTTTTTACAGGGAGATTTCTTCATTTCAAGGTGGACATTTCTACATACTCCACCGTGTAACAAAAATCCCCAAAAACCCTAATGTATGTTCTGAGCACCTTTTTTACAGGGAGATTTCTTCATTTCAAGGGGGACATTTCTACATGCTCCACCGTGTAACAAAAATCTTCAAAAACCCTAATGTATGTTCTAAAACACTCTTTTCTAATGTATGTAATTTTTTTTAGTTTAGTAATGTTTTATACTTTTTAAATATAAAAAAACACTAAATTTTTTTTATTCAGTCATACTAAAATTAATTTTTAGTTATACATTTCACTAACTAATAAACCGTTGTCAAACCAAATTGTGTTATTATTTTATTGTCTTGTTTCACTTCGTATTGTGACACAATACGGTGATTACACACACGTTATCCGTCTATTTAACCTTTAAAAAAATGTTTATCTTGTAAAATTTTTTTATAATAATTATTTCAGAAAAGAACACAAAGTTGGTTACACTGTTTTTTAAATTTTAAAAAATCAATTATTTATTTATTTTTTTTATTATGTTCAGTTGCCAGCGATTACCTGTCAGACAAAGTTGTGTTTAATTTTCTCATCATTTCATTATATTGTTTTCTCAAGTTATTATTCAATTTTTTAAAAAATGAATTTTCAAAAATGTGCAAACGATAACCAGTCATTGGTCGACCAAATACGATTCAATTCAACACCAGCATATCCAAAATTCTCTACTTTTTCCTCGAGATTAAAAACGTTCAATACATTTCCATCAAATACTACTCAGAACAAATATAAATTGGCTGAGTCCGGTTTTCATTATACAAATATCGATGACGCTGTTCAGTGTCATTATTGCTCTATCATTCTTCATGGATTTGAGATTGGAGACGATATATATGTTGAACATTGTAGACACTCTCCAAGGTGTATATTTGTATTATTAATGAAGGAAAATCAGTATGTACAAAAAGTGTTAAGTAAATATTGTAAAACCAAAGTTATTTGTAAATGTGAAACCACTTCATACGATACCATTTGTTAAATCATGTTTTTTATGTATACTATTTTATAATATATTATCTAATGTATGTATTGTATGTAATGAATAAAAAATAAATATTTGAATTTTAAAACAACTTATATGTGCTAGTTTTCAATTTAATATCTCGTGAACGTATGGCTTAGAGCGTGTAATGTTAATTTAAATATTTTCAGGTAATGTAATTCTCCCCCCACTGTATGCACTAATCCACTAAGTTGTACGTTCACATTTTTTACATTTTTTTTTTTTATCTAAGAGTTAAGTATATAATACGTTTACAAATGAAAAAACTCTCAGTTCGATGTATGATTCCTAACAGTTATATTTTACTTAATATTTATGTTTAACGCATAAAATAAATAAATATTTTAACTATTACAAAAAGTTATCAAAATAATTCCACTATGAGTTTACCGATAATTGTCTGCAAGTCTACTTTTGACATCCGTGCTTTTAACAAGAAAAGTATTACAGTTGGATTATTTATTAATAAGCAGATTTCAATTATTTTACAATTGGAATGTAAGCTTTCAAAGAAAATTATTACATTAAGTTTAGAAGAATGGTTTACACTGATGTCTGAATCTACTTACAATTCAATTATTAATAATTTACAAACCAGATGTAGACGTGTTAAAATAACTGATAACTTTTCATATTCAATCAATGTTAAACATAGTTTAATTACCTTGCATATAAACGAAAATTATATTAGTCTGACAAACACCGAACTTTCACGCCTCAAACAAATTCAAAATTTGATCGATGTATATATTACAGAAAAACAGAAACGTTTGTCAAATTACCAGGCCACATTTAACACAGCTTATGAACTGATTAAAAACGATATCAGAGGTTTACCCGTCACTTGCCAGAGGAATGAATTTACAAACCAATATATCCAAAATTATGACTTTAGCTATTATTCACATCTACAAAACGATGACACATCATTTTTACATGAAATATTACAATTTCATTTTAACACAATGTCTGATATGATATTACAAGACTTAGTAGTATAATTTGTTTAATCATCTGTTCACATATATATATATATATATTTTTTTTTTTCACTAAAATACTGACATTATTCTAAATGTACCTTTATTTTTTATCCTTGTAAATGTCACCAATGCACCCATCGGACATATTATTATTATGTATAACGTATCCGTTTTTTTCTACTTTTTATTATAAATGTACGATTAGTTTTTCACATAAAAAATAAATAATAAACTAAGTGAACATTTAATTATTTTATTTTACAATATAATGATAAATTGATAACAGATATTTAATTAAATTTTACGTTAATAGAACTGAATATAATCAAAAATAAATACATTATTAAGCATTTGGTAATTTAGATTTTGTTATCTTCCTCTTCAGATCGGACATAAATCGTGTAAATATTGTTTGAACAACCTCTGATAACTCATTCTTAAAGGACTATGAAACAAAAAAATCATTTTTTTTATTATAACAAAATCAAATAGTGCGTGAAAAATAAAAAGTTTCGATAGTTTCAAAATTTTTATCTGACCATGGGTTCAACGTAAATTCATCAGTTTTGTTTTACGTGTGACGTCACTGGTGCGCCGCCCGTCAACCACCACGTTGTTATAATACGTATATTACTTACGGGCACGCGGTACTACACACAAACACACTACACAGTAATCAATTTGAAATAATATTTATCTAAGAAACAAATAATAATACGTTTATTGATACACGTATTTACAATTAAGATACATTATTATATTATATTAATATTATATCGAGATTTTTATGCTGTTTTCCTGTTTTATATATTTTATTCTTCATTTATAAAATAATATATACGTAATGATAAAAAATGGCCCAAGTTGCCGATGCTTAGTTAATAATAAAAAGTACATTTTACTTACATATAATTTTATTTTCTATTATTATTACGAAACTTAAAACTTATATTTTACATACCTTTATAATATGATATAGTAGGCATATCAAAAATAGAAAATTAACTTATTTTTAAAAAACTAAATTATTTACGAGAAAATCTTGAATATTTCGTTTTTATTAAATCTTCATAGTTTGGTTTTGGTTGAGGTGCTATTGTTTGAGGTATTGGTACAGTCTCAAGTTCTGTTATTGTTGGTGTTATTTCTTTCATTTTTTTTTTTATTTCTGACATAAGTGTATGACGCCACTCGTCATTACTAGATTCATATTTTGTTTTTAAAACATATCGTCCAGCAGGTTTTGAATATACCATTTTGTCACCCAATTCTTTTTTATTTATATTATGATTATGGTCTATAATGGCAATCATACTTCTCATGTGCATACCTTTATACTTTAAATGGATTCTTTTTGGCATGTATTTCAAACGTAAGTTATGGTATGACTCTAATCGACCAGTGTGCACGAAGTTCTTTGCATGTTCCAAGTCCTTTAGTAAATCTTTTGACATAATGATTTTCTTCAAAGCATTGTATGACTCACTATCTTGATTTAACCATAATTTTGATCTAATTTCATTTTCTGTTAATTTTTCGTGTTGACATTGTTTTTTATTACCATCTTCAACCCACTCGTGCTTATTAGAAATGTGATATAATACAGAAATAAATTTATCGACTAACAATTTTCCATTTCCTTCACATGTTTGGCAGACCACCAAAGATGGTTGTTTATTGAAGACTTCCATAAAAATGCATCGGGATACTTTTTTTCCAATGGTTTAAATCTCTTCATCAAGCTTTTACTTAAATGCCATATATCAAATTCGTGCATAATTTTTGGATGTTGTGTTCGGATATATTTACGAATTCCTTTGTGTCTATCTGTAAGTAACAACTCAATTTCACAATTATATACATTTTTTAACTCTGTTAATAGTTGTTCACAAGCTTGTCTTTCTAGGTCACCTTTTATTTGGCCCTTTTGAACCAATTTAAAATCTACAATTTTGCCAGAGTGAATATCCATTACAGAGTATGTACAGTATTTCGCACAAAATCCAGGCGAGTCGAATTGACCGTCTCCTGCCAGCCAAATAGGTAACTCAGAAGACATAATACTATTAATATTTGCATTTTTGTGTTGTTGCCATTGATGACATATAACAGGGTACACGTATTTATTGATAATTTTATCAAACACCGGACGGGTAAACATTGAAAGTTTTATAGCTGTACAAAATGTTTTGAACTGATTAAATAAAATTCCAGATAATGTAAGAGCACCACCCTCAAAATATTTCCTTCCGGTCTTTTGTTAACTTTCGGCTGAGAATACCATTGTAATCTATGACCGTTTTCACACAGTGTAGAAACTGAAAGTAGCGCACCTTGAATAAAATGTTGTTTTGATGTAACTTTGCCACTACATTGGCGACAGTGTGTAAAAAGTTCTAATAGACAGTTCCAAAACACAATGAAACAAGAATCATTTTCAAAATTATTTTTTGCAGTTAATGACAATCTATTATTTTTACTACTTGAACTACAGATAATATCAGCTTCACTATCTGAAGAACAAGATTCATCGCTGGATTCTGATGAGAAATCGAATGATAAATCATCATTTACTTCTAAATTTGTATAAATATCTTTTCCAATTTCACACTGTACACTCTTATCATTTGAATTAATTCGTTCCTCTAAAATATCTGTATCTAAACTAGTGTCACTAAAATTAATCCCATCGTAGTTTTCTACTAACATCGATTTTTCTGGTGTACTTGGTGGAATCAAATTTGCAGTCTCTGTGTAATACCTACGTTTTACTCTTAAATCACGTTTACTAGGTAATAAATCAATTGTTTCGGATCGTAAAGTGGGTATGACTCCAGAATTTAAATTTATTCTGACTTTAGTATCAGGCATAAATTTTTCTCTAAGAACATCAGATTGATTAAAGTCTTCAAGTTTAAAATGTTTGGAACACAACCTAGAATTTTTGGATGGCTTAAAGTTTTTTCGTCTACAAAAATCTATCCATTTTTTGTGTCTGTTTGGTTATTTTTCACGATTTGGAAATCTGTAGAAATGTAAACGTTTTGAACTTTCATCACTTTCAGAGCATCCATAAGCCGAACAGAGAGGCATTTTTAAACCTAAATTATGATAAAAATTACTTCAAGATTATTTTTACCAATAGTGTAATATAATATTATGAATTATGATGAAACAGATTGAAATTAACAATAAATAATTTTATCAATTTATTAAAGTAAATAACGATCTAAAAATATATTTTGTACAACTGGCGTTACGAAAATAAACACAGATAATAATATTATATTAGGTACCTATCCCACAGTCAATAAGCGTCGTTGCCATTCGTCGGAGACCGGCGTGTCATCAATAACGCTCCCTACAGTGAATATTTGTGACCATGGTGTATTAATTCAAAATTGTTATATTGTATATTATTTAAAAGTGAATAGGAAAAATGAGTTTACAGCCTTATTGTTTTGAACCTACTCTACAAGATATTGATGAAAAAACGTTAGAAACAATATCGGTTAATCCGTTAGTGGCGATTAGTTGCGACGAAAGAACAAAAAAGGAAATAAAAGATTGGTGTTTATGCAAGAAATGTACAACTATGACAACTGATAAAGAATGTGTTTGTTGTTTTGAATTTGACAACTTGATTAAATTGCATGGTAAAAAAAATTGTATAACTAACATTCCATCTTTTCAAAAAGTTATTATGGACGAGGAAATTCTCACATCACCAGGCATCAAATGATAATTAAAGCTCGTAACAGTAACAAGAAAAAAATGCTTTCAAGTCTATGTCCCCAGAATAAAACTTGGAGATTTATATGCTATAAACAATTTATTCACTGGATAAACTCGTGGTCTGCAATAGGCAAAGGTATATTATAATAATTAAAAAATAGTTTGTTTCCATATTATATAGGTTGTTTTAATGAATTATTTGCGGACCAGTAAATTGTAATAATTTCTACAGGTAATCGAATATGTATTCCAGCATGTGTAGTGAAAGCGATTCGAAAAAAATATCCAGAAAATAATGGAAATTACGTTGGCTTCAAAGAAAACAGCAAACTCCCTGAGTAACATCATATAAAATAAAAATAGTAGTACCTATTATACCTTTAATGTTTTCTACAATATATTATATTATTAATAGATATATAAGCTATAATTATATAGACATAATGTAAACTCAATTACAAATAAAAAACACAAAATATCACAACATTAACTATAAAATATTGCTATTATAAAAAAGTCTTTATGGTAATATTTAAATATTTTATTACTTATTCTTTCCTAGTAGCTATTAGAAGTATGAAACCAGTATGAAGTAGTACGTCGTCCGTGTCCGTGTGTAATATTATATAATAAAAATGCTGATATGCGTGTGTAATCACTAGTATTATTATTTTAATGTACTAATAGTAAAAAATAAAACTATTATAATACCTACACGTATTTGCATCACAGCGTGTCGCGGAGTGTGGACTGTGATGATCGGTTACGGCAGCGACGCGCGACGGCGGCGCACCAGTGACGTCACACGTAAAACTAAACTGATGAATTTACGGGGGAGCTATGGTTAGATAAAAATTTTAAGATCACAGAACATTCTTATTTTTTATGCATAATTTGATTTTATTAAAATAAAAAATTTGATTTTTATTCCTTTCATGGTCCTTTAAGAAAACTGAACATTTTATAATTGTTTAACTACAATGATAGATAATTTTCGAGATTTTGATGAATTTTGTTGAAAATCGAACTTTAAATGATTATAAAAAAATGGGTGCCTATGTATTTTTAATATTTTTCAATTGCTATTGTAATAATATATCAGGAGCCTTGTATTAAATTTTCATTATTTTTGGCCCAACAAATAAAATTTTATTGATATTAATAGAAAAAAAAACTAAAAAATTTTAAAATTGAAATCGTCCGTAAAATACTGAAAAACAGTCAAAATATATTCATAATTAGATAGTGTATAGAAATAGCTTATATAAACATTCAGTGAAATTTTCATGCATCTACAGTTATTTGTTTTTGAATTGCAACAAAATAAGAAAATCGCTACGTGAGAAATCGAGTGAATATCTAATCTTGTACAAATTTGAACTTAAAATGCTCATAAAAATTTATTATGACTTGCTTATAAACTTTTTTTTATTGATAAAATTAGGCAAACTTATGAGGAATCTTGTATTAAATTTTCAAATCTTAGATTTAAAAAGAAAATTTTTTATCAATTTCTAACTCAAAATAAATTGCAAATTTTCGTTATTTTTACGTATTTTGTCAAAATTTGAACTTTGATTACATATAAATAAAAATTGTGACGACGGATTTTTAATATTTTTAATCTGCCTTTGAAACTATATATTAGAAGCCTACTATTAAATTTTCAAGATTTTTTACCCAACAAATAAAATTTTATTGACATTTATAGAAAAAAAAATTGGAAACTGAAAATGTCCGTTAACAGCTCAAAATTAGTCAGAATATTTTGAAAATACAATGGTGTGCAGAAAATGCATATATAAACATTCGGTCAAAATTTCATGTCTCTACGGTCATTTCTTTTAGAGTTATACCAGTTATACCAAAAACCAAAATCGATTTTGTCGAAAATTGGTTTTCCGTAAAAATTCCCGTTTTTCCCTTAATTTTTCATTTGTTTTTCACGGCGCTCATGAAAACTACTAGGAAATTTTAACTTTTGACCCCCCGAAGTACCAACTAGATTCACTTTCTTATCAGAAAAGGTACTATTGAAGAAAATCGAATCATTTTTACTGTCCTAAAACGTGATGACAGACACAAAAATAAAAAAAAATAAAAAACAAAAAAAATAAAAAAAAAACACACATCATTGTAAAATCAATACATTCATCGCTCCGCTCAGAATCTAAAATTAGTATAATATTATACATTTTTATAAAAATTTAAAATTGAACTAACATGTACATAATAGTTATTATTATGTATAATAACTATAATAATTAATAATATAATATTATTAATAATTTTTATTTTAAATTATAATACTTATTTAAAATATTAATATCAGTATCTTGAAAATAACATAAAATTATTGCATGTACAAATAATTTATCATAGTATAAACAAAATTATTAGTACCATATAATAATATATTACTGTGGAACTATTTAGTAATTATCTACTTTAAATTTAAAAATTTTCATAAATGTTGTTTAGTCTATTGTGGTCTTACACCTTTGGTGCTCGAAATAATGTGATATTCTTTGCTTCACTAGCATATCCCGTCTTACAGCCTGGCACAAAACATTTATTTGGCATTTTATAAATTAATTTTCAATACACCTTATTGGAAATAATGTAACCGGCCTTCGAATACTGTGGCGGTGCCCGGCGGTATTCATGTTAACTAAAATAGTGCCGTCGAAAAATAAGCCACTTTTTTCACGGAGTGTTATCACCTTCTCTTCTGTACATCGTGCTAGTAACTATCTATTTAGTATTTTGTCTTGTTATTCAGTTTTCACTATTTCACTTATCACTTGACACTCGGATGTGTTCGGCTGGGAGGGGTGATAAGATATTAAGGTCCAATTCGTGTGACCTTTGTACTTATTAGTTATTATCGATTATGAACGTTATGACTTTTGGGTATTGTTAAATTGAGATAAAATTTCGTATTGACTTCTGGTTTTTACTATTGGGTTGTTAAATTGCCCAGTAGCAATAAATTGAACGAATATTTCAGCATTAATATGTCGTAAACGGCTTACTCAAATTAAATTCTGTAAACGTTAAAATTATTTTTTTCAGTATGTTTATAGATTTTTGTGATCGAAAATAGGTATTGCCATTTGAAAATCGAAAGTTGATAGTGTTATATCGAATAAGGGAGGTAGTTAAAATTTTCAAAATGCTAACACAGTGTAAAATAGTAAAACCTAGAAAGTTTAAAAAAAAAATTATTTTAAAATTCCTAATACTTCCCGAGATATTAACTGGTTCACGATAAAAAAATCACCCTGTATATGTATCATAATATTTAGGTATATAATCAGCAATAATAATAACAATAATACAATTTTCTTGTGCCCATTTCTGAATTTAAGGATACCTAAATAAATTTGCCTAATAGAATATGTTTACATAATTATTGCATTATTTTTTGGTTTTATGTACCTATATCTACATAATTATATTACTATATTTCTATACTGTTCTATTTTAGCAACTTATCGATTTTAAAATTTTTTTTTCCAAATTGTGTATTTTAGGGTGCTTTATATATAAAAATATTCTTATAAGAATGTAAAAAAAAGCCCAGACAACTTCGTTTTAAAGTTATTGATAAAAAACTTAAGAAACTAGGTTGCTAAACTAGATTCGTTCTCTAACCGTTTTGTTTATTTGTTTCTAAATTTTAATATTTTGTTAATATTTCCAAGAATATTAATTCTAATAGTATAAATGAAGAAAGACTTCAAGTTGATATAGATCCAAACCTGTCGACCCCAAATTATCTATCTTTGAGTGATATAAATGATTTTAGTTATGAACATGAACCCTTTAATGCAAATGCACATGGACTCTTAAACATAGAGGTAATAACATCTAAATAGTTATTTATTTCTATAACAAACAACAATATAATTAATAGCAACCTTATATTACTTTGTTACAGGAAAGAGAGAAAACTGAATACAGAAGTAATTTTAATATTTTAGCAGAACTTAGAGAGTGAGCCTTAATAGAAAATGTTAATCATTGTACTATAAATTCACTATTGGTGAGGTTAAAAAAACATGATCTTCCAGTGGATGCTAGAACACTATTACATACTCCAAGAACAATATTTGTCACGAAAATAAATCCAGGAGAATATCACCATTTTGGTATAAAAAATGGAATTTTTGAATTTTTTAAAAAACATCCAAAATTTGTTGGTCCTATTAATGTTTCATTTCAAGTTGACGGACTACCTATTTCCAAGTCTACTCAAAGCCAACTCTGGCCTATTTTAGGATCTATTTTTAAACATAAATTTGTTTTTGTAATTGGGCTATACCATAGTTTTGTGAAAAAACCAAATGATGTTTGTCAATATCTTCAAGAATTTGTTGAAGACGCCAAAGATATTGTGAGAAACGGTATTGAATTCGACGAAAAAGTATTTGAGTGTTTTATTAAAACATTTATAGCTGATACACCAGCAAAAGCATTCTGCCTTCAAATAAAAAGTCACACAGGGTATTTTTCATGTACAAAATGTAAAACAGAAGGAGAGTTCATTACTAGAATGTGTTTCCCTGATATGGATGCACCCATACGTACCCATGAAGAATTTTTAGAAATTCTACGTTCAGACGAATCTTACCATACAGGTATTACTCCACTTACAGAAATACCTACATTTTCATTTGTTAACAATGTTCCAAATGACTATATGCATTCAGTTCTTTTAGGAACAATGAAGAAATTAATAGCCCTTTGGATAAGACCTGGAGGTCCTTTAAGTGTACGTATGCGATCCAAAATAGTTGAAGATGTATCAAAAATATTAATTGAAAACATACGACCTGTAGTACCTAGCGAGTTTCAAAGAAAACCTCGTTCATTGAATCATTTTTCTCAGTGGAAAGCCGTAGATTTTAGAATGTTTTTGTTGTATACTGGTGTTGGAGCATTAAAGAATAAAGTTAAGTCAGTTGTGTACAACCATTTTGTTACATTTCATGTTGCTATAACATTATTGAGCGTAGAAGATCAAATTTCTACAAATATTGATTATTCTGAAAAGCTTCTACAGCATTTTGTAAAAAGCTTTGGCACAATTTATGGTGTAAAATATATAAGCCATAATATCCATGGTCTTATTCATTTGTTGAGCACTTGACAATTTTTCTGCTTTCAAATTTGAAAATTTTATGCAACAATTTCTTAAGATGTTACGTAAAGACGAAAAACCTCTTCAACAAATAATAAAAAGATACAATGAGTTATTAATCAAGCCAGGTCAACAATCCAATTGTTGTGATAACGATTTAAATTATCCAATAGTATTAACTTCACAACGAAATGCTGATCAATTTACAAGGATTAAATTTCAACACTACAATTTCTACTTTAAATAAACGAGACAACGGATGTCTAATAAAAAATGGTGAAATTGTTTTAGTTAAAAAAATTAAATATAATACAGAGAATAAGTGTTATGTAATTGTTGGTAATAGTTTCTTAATTAAAAATGATTTGTATGTTATACCATGCATATACCAGTCATATTTGGGTATATTTAGTGTAAGTAAATTATCTCAAAGTTCCAATACTTGGCCAATAAATTATATTGATAAAAAAATGTTTATATACAAAATGTCATCTATCACTTTAACTTATGCAGCTTTTCCAATGTTATGAATTTTAATAATTGTATATGTGTAAATTATGAATTATATAACTAAATAAATAATCCTTATCAAGCATAATTATACTGTGATGCTTTTGCTATTATTATGGATCATTGAACTGTTCATTGTGGCGTCCAACCCTATTACTAGGTGTAGTGGTTGTGATCTCTATATCTTTGAAACTATAGGTTATTATACAATTTAAATATTGATGTAACAAAATATACTAAAAAAGTAATAATGTTACCTCAATTTCGGGTAGTAAATAGGTAAAATAATATCTAACTATACTTATAATAAATGTCTTGGGAGTCAATAACAAGAGCTTTATAGTGTTCCAGTACAAACTTGATATACTATAGTACAGTATATAGTATAATCAAATACTATAGATTAGAATACGGGAAGCTCTGTAGAAACCGCCTGGCGTCATAGCGCTCCAAAATGTATGTGATTGCCTATTCAACCCCTTTTACCTTATCACTTAAATGTACTCGATAACTAATACAAATAATTTGGCGCCATAAAATAATAATATAAATTAGACATTAGAATATAGATTACTATTATATTATAAATACATATTATGTTATTATATGCAAAATACTTAAATACCAGAACAATAATTACTTATTATTAAACAAAAAAATATGATATCAATGATATCAGTATTTCGATAATACTCTAATAATTATTGATATACACTAATAACACTATACTATTAAGTATCTATAGGCTAATGGACTTCATTTAAAAATTAGAAAAAAACTTAAGTAATAAGTAGTTGAACTTTTGTTGAACCAAAGAAAAACAAATTGAATTAACTTAAGTTCACTATCTATAGTATTTGTTATCAGTGTCTAGAAAAGAAAAATTAAGGGGCCTATATAGGCAACCTCTTATAATATGGAGCGCTACAGTGTCCCCTAGAAAATCTACGAGCTTCCCGTATTCTAATCTATAGTATTTGGTATAATATAATAGTAATTGGTAGGCACCTTCATCAAATTGAGCTACTTACTTGGAGTGCATTGTAGAGTCCTGGTGAGATAATTCGACCATTATAGTCTAAAAAAATAAAAATAACATGTATGTTGATAGGGAATCCTATAATTATCCTATTAAATTCCTCATTTGGAGTTCTTTATAGGACATTGGTAGGATTATATTAGAAAAGTCACAGGGTTATAAGGGAAACCGACAGTACTCCTGTGGGGCTCCCATATAGGAGTCCTTTTTAGGACATTGGTAGGATTAGGTCATAAAAGTCAGAGTGCTATAAGGGAATACGACAGTGCTCCTGTTGGGCTCCTTTTGAGGAGTCCTTTATAGGACAATGGTAGGATAATCCCACTGGAGTCCTGGTGCTGTTAGGGGAGCTAGTGATCCCAAGAACACGCGTGCTATCAACTTCTATACCATTGATTTCCAACCGTATTTGTTCGAAGAGATAAGAGTAACCGTTATTAGATAGTTTAACTTTGTCAGGTTCCGAAAACATTCCTTCCAAAAAAATAAAGCTTTCGTGTAGATACGGATAAACATCTGTTTGCTGGATTGATATACGTATTTCGTCGTTATTATTAAATGATGTTGTATACGGTGTGTATGAATGATATTCAATTTTCGTAATTTTAGAATCCGTTTCGTACTGTGTAGTTATATCTAAAATATCACTTTCAGGCATTCTGCTTTAATTGATAACCCAGAGCTTGTAAAAGTTTTTTATTTTTGGCCGTCAATTTTTTTACTTTATTTGATGTTACCGGTATCACTTTAGTCGTATGAGCTGCATAAGTTAAAGTGATAGATGACATTTTGTATATAAACATTTTTTTATCAATATAATTTATTGGCCAAGTATTGGAACTTTGAGATAATTTACTTACACTAAATATACCCAAATATGACTGGTATATGCATGGTATAACATACAAATCATTTTTAATTAAGAAACTATTACCAACAATTACATAACACTTATTCTCTGTATTATATTTAATTTTTTTAACTAAAACAATTTCACCATTTTTTATTAGACATCCGTTGTCTCGTTTATTTAAAGTAGAAATTGTAGTGTTGAAATTTAATCCTTGTAAATTGATCAGCATTTCGTTGTGAAGTTAATACTATTGGATAATTTAAATCGTTATCACAACAATTGGATTGTTGACCTGGCTTGATTAATAACTCATTGTATCTTTTTATTATTTGTTGAAGAGGTTTTTCGTCTTTACGTAACATCTTAAGAAATTGTTGCATAAAATTTTCAAATTTGAAAGCAGAAAAATTGTCAAGTGCTCAACAAATGAATAAGACCATGGATATTATGGCTTATATATTTTACACCATAAATTGTGCCAAAGCTTTTTACAAAATGCTGTAGAAGCTTTTCAGAATAATCAATATTTGTAGAAATTTGATCTTCTACGCTCAATAATGTTATAGCAACATGAAATGTAACAAAATGGTTGTACACAACTGACTTAACTTTATTCTTTAATGCTCCAACACCAGTATACAACAAAAACATTCTAAAATCTACGGCTTTCCACTGAGAAAAATGATTCAATGAACGAGGTTTTCTTTGAAACTCGCTAGGTACTACAGGTCGTATGTTTTCAATTAATATTTTTGATACATCTTCAACTATTTTGGATCGCATACGTACACTTAAAGGACCTCCAGGTCTTATCCAAATATGTATAAAAAAATAACCAGTCATAGGTTAGGTTAGTAGATATACTTAATATACATAATATGAATTAAATGATTAGTTAGCCCCACGGTTATTGGCTTGACGCAGCCATAGTCCTAAAAAATTCAAATAATCAACTTCGGCTGTACCCTGTAAGGAATAAACTACATCTGAAAAATGAAAAAGTAAATAATTATTATACGGTAAAATGCACAATCTTAACTTTAACCTAATAACTAAAATTAGTGGTGTATATCGAAAATTTTTTTCACTATGGGCCAATTTACCACTAAAGTAGCATATCAATTAGAAATTGAAGAGACCGGGTGGTTATAATGTATAGATGATCCTTTACATAAAGACAAAATTATGTCCTTAAAAGTATGGACAGGTCACGGGGTACAGTTATATGAAATATAGTACCTATACATATACATAAAAAGTTTTAAGTGAACCTGAAATTTCAGTATGGGTCCTAGCTATATAAAGAACACTCTTTTCTTATACACTACTGTCTCTTAAGAGACACACGCTTAATAATTATTAAACATTTTTGAGTATACATATATTTATTTTATAATATAGGTAAAAATATTTAATAAGTAAAATATATCAACTCACTTTGTATTATTTGGGATATTTTATATTTTCCAAATGCATTCTTATTCCCTTTTCCAGTAATATTAAAAGTTTCAGCTACTTTATTTGTCATTACTTTTTTTAATAAATTGTAAACTGTTTTTGAAGGTTGTTTAACATGTCCAACTTTTAGTAGACAATTTTTCTGTAGATAAAATAATTGTTTATAGAATTTTACTATTTACCTATTTTGTTAAATTAAATATTTACCAATCTACTTTCACTAAGTTCATCTACTTTGAGATTCAACTCAAACTCATCCAATTCTGAAACGGTTTCGAATGGTAATTTAAGTGAGTCATTTACATTTCCATTGTTTAATCTCAATAGTAAACCTTGATGTTGAATTTGATTTTGTATGTCAACAATGTCTATTTTAATTTTATGTAATGTGTTTTGAATTAATTTGTACTGATCTGAAACTAATTTGTAATAATAGTTAAGAAACCTGCAATAATATGGTGACTATATGATTTATATATGAATTATAGTAAACTAGCTTAGCAGTGATCAAACATATTATATAAAACATAATTATGTACCATCGTTAAGTAGGTTAGTGACTTGATCAATTCCAAAAGTCGGTTGCGAATCTACTTGGGTATTAATTAAAGGAACTTCAGGTGAATCTTTCAATGCAGCTGCAAATAATAAAAATTATTTTTAAATCCAATTACAAACTTATACAATTCCAAAGTTTTAAACATGTATAAAGATCCCAAGTTTTATAAAATGCAATAAAAATAAAAAAAATTACCTATTTTTGATTGTGCTGAGAATTTGTTCTGGTAACATATATCTTCTACAAGCGTAGTCAAAGAATTGTTACTGTCGTGATCATTGAACATTGAAGGTGAAATATTTAAGTCATTTATCATGACCTCACTATGTGGAGGTGTTGATTCAATAGGCACTTCAACTTTCTGAGCTGTTTAAATTTTAAATTAAATAATTAAATAATCAGCTAACCTACCTAACCAGGATTTGGAACATTAATTCAAAACTTTAATTTACATACATTAATTAATAACATTAATCAACGCACACAAAACTTACTAGATTGACATAAAGGCATAGGTGGTAAAGTAAAAGCTTCGAGGTGTTTAGTCTTCTTTTCTAATCCAACTATTAACTGATCATCCGAACTTGAACAAAAACATTTGTTGGGGAACAATTTTCGTTTATTTGGATCTACAAATAACGACTCATCGGAAGTATAAGATTTTAAATTCTCATTGCCAGCTTCATATGTACCTAAAGGTATTTCATTTAATAGTATATACCATTAATATTTCATTAAAATCTAACTAATAGTAACCGGGGATCAGATTTTATGGTTTTGTATGTTTGTTCATTGTTCAATGTTCAGAAAATAAATATGACAATTTTAATTTGTTACAAAAATTCTAAGTACCTTCTAATATCTCACTTTGCTTGAAATGTTTAGAAAATGTTATCATATTACAACGTTACATGCATGTACATTTTTATTTATTATACATTACCTATATTTGTTGATTTTATATGACTTGTTATACTTTTATTTGTATCAACATATTATATCGATTTTGCTGAATTGATGTTATGTGTTAAAGGAGTATAATAGTTAGTAGCCATAAGATAAATAAAATAAAAACTATACAATTATTCAAGTAGTATTGATGTTAGGTCAAAAAATAAAAACATAACCTAATTGCCTGCAGTTGCTACACCGACAGCCGATTACACCTAATATGTGTAATATTATATTATACAAATATAACAATTGTTATATACTTACGAAAAAATCGTTTGATATTACATACAAATATGTTCCAGTTTAACGATGGTGTAACATGTTTTTTAGCAAACTTGTTGGCATTTATGCTTCCTGGCCATTTACATTTGTAGACAGATGATTCTTCGCAATAAAATATCCAACTTGTACATACTAAAGCTAATGCATTCTTGTCTTCAGGAAAATCAATAAGAACATACTGAAAAGTTACTAATTCTAAACTATAGTTGGTCAGAATACTCATTTTTGTAACTTATAAAATAACGGATGTCGGATGAAAAGTTCTAGAAAAAAAATTCAATTTGATATTGAATAACAATTACAATTAACAGATTACAGAAGACAGAAGTACAGAAATAGACATTTTAGTATTTTACCACAGAATATAACAATACAATAATATAATATATATATGATTTTACTGATGATTGACCAAGTAAACTGCAAACATGAAACAGATAACAAGATAACCGTTTTGTTATCTAC
The DNA here is from genome assembly GCA_027563435.1 of Nasonovia ribisnigri. Taxonomy (NCBI): domain Eukaryota; kingdom Metazoa; phylum Arthropoda; class Insecta; order Hemiptera; family Aphididae; genus Nasonovia; species Nasonovia ribisnigri. The sequence goes on along the minus strand of JANEHU010005043.1, from coordinate 52,966 downwards.
AATCGTATTATCTATGAGCGCTTGACGCCAATTTCCTGTTAGAAGCACGAAAATACGAAATACGAATTTAGAATTAAGATAAACTTATATTGTTCTATGCTATTATCTTATTATCTTAATTCGTGGTCAGAGGTTAAACATTTTTTAACTTATCACTTTGTAGGGTTAGGTTACTACTTACTACTTTGTAATTAAACATTAAATACTATTTATGAACTAAAATATATGAATATATTATACAAATTGGAGTAGTACCTATCGAACTAGGTACAGGAAGAAAATAGAAATGCCAAAAAAACCGTACATACCAACTCGCCTATTAGAGCGATCAAGTCAGTTACGACGACTTCAAACTCAAAAAATAAACATAACCATAACCCAACATTCAGGCATACTACTTCAGAATCATTCACAATCACCATTAATAGAGCATATAGAATTGGAAACCACTAAAACAACGTCACCTGTCCAACAGCAAATTGAACCAAATGATATCATAGACCATAATAAGAATCTTGTACAATGTTTACCACCCATTTCAGTATTAAATACATATACTTTTAAAGAAAAATTAGCTCGTTTAATTATTGATGGAAATATACCACGGAATAAAGTAACTGAATTACTGCACTTATTACACAATGTTGAAGATTTAAATGAGTTGAAGAATCTACCATTAGATTCTAGAACTCTATTAAACTGTCCTAAATCTGGTAGTGCATCTATTATTCCAATGGAAAACGGTCAATATTTTCATTTGGGACTAAATGAAGGTTTAACACACTTATTGCAACAGTATCCATACTTGCAACAATTAAATATATTACCTGTTTGGATAGCAATAGACGGAATACCAATATTAGGTCATGAATTTTGGCCAATTATGGGAGGTCTAAAATTGGATACTGAACAAATTCTTCCATTTGTGATTGGAGTTTATTGTGGGGATAAAAAGCCAGGAAATGTCACGGAATACTTGAAACAAATAATTGAAGACATTAATCATATTTTAGATGATGGATTTGAGTTAAATAATCAAATATATAACATCAAACTTATGGGATTTATAGCTGATGCACCTGCCAGGTATGAATTATGACTAATTATTATCACTTTTACCTATACACATCACAAACTTAAAAAACTATCTGGATTAAGTGTATACACTTAGTAGTGGCGTATTTAAGCTAGGGCCACTGGTCCCCCAAAGTATTAAAGTATTTCTGTATTAAAGAGGGCCTGTCTCTTAAAGGATCCAGGGCCACCACGTTTCTCGCTACGCCACTGACACTTAGGTATCTGTTACATTTACTTCCTTTATAATTTTAAATCGATACCTATTATAACTACATTTATTAAATATATTAAAGTTATAGGTCATTTTTGAAGTGTATCAAAGGACACATGGCTTATTTTGCTTGTGAAAAATGTACAGAGGAAGGATATTATACAGAGAATCGTATGTGTTTTCCTGATGGCAATGCAAATTTAAGAGATGACAAATCATTTCGTGAGAAATTGCAGCCAGAACATCATACAGGGGATACACCTTTACTATTAATACCATCTTTAGGTTTGGTTTCAAATTTTCCATTAGATTACCTACATTTATGCTGTTTAGGTAAATAATATCAATTATTATTATAATATTTATATTATATTATTATATTATTACTATTTACTGTAGGTATTATGAAAAAGATAATTAGACTTTTAGTAAATGGATCGATCAAGCAAACTGGATTATTTGGATGTGTAAGACTTCCTTCAATAAAAATTAAGGAAATAAATAAAAGGATGGAAACAATAGCACCATTTTTCGCACAGATTTTGCTCGCATACCGTTGTCACTAAATAAATACCATGATTTTAAGGCAACTGAATTAAGACAAATAATGTTATATACAGGGACATTAATATTTAAAGACATTGTACCGGATCCTATCTACAAGAACTTTATTGCATTTTACTGTACAATGCGTATACTTTCATCACCTAGAGCTACAAATAAAGATGAGAATAAATTTGCAGAATCATTAATAAGATATTTTGTTGACACTTTTGGAATTATATATGGGACTTTTTTAATTTCATACAATGTGCATTCATCACTTCACCTTCCCAGTGATGTATTAAGGTATGGAAACATAAATCAATTTAATGCGTTCTGGTATGAAAATTTCTTAGGCCGATTAAAAAGGTACTTAAAATTTGGAAGATATGCAATAACTGAATTGTACAACAGAATTATTGAAGATAGGTTAGCAAGGGAAGAAAAATATTTGCCAACTAACAACAGTTTTCCAGTTTTTAAAGAAAATCATAATAATGGACCACTATTAAATGAGCATGCGAACTGTGAACAATATATGCATATGAAATTTGAACATTTTATTATTCAAATAAGAAAATCAGAACAAAATTTATATACTCATCGAGACGACTGCATAATTGTAATGGATAATGACATCAATAGTTACTTGATTTTTGTTGTACAAAATATTTTAGTTCAAAGTAATAACAAGTTCAAAGCAATAAGTTTTATAGGAAGAAAATTTCAATGCATAAATGAATTTTTTGGAAACTCTGATGGTATTAGTATTTCATCAATAAATGTTAGTGTGTACTTATGTAACTATTTAGGACCGATAGAACATTATGTATTAACTAATATGTCTAATATACATAAAGCATGTATTGTGCCAAATGTTTCATCAAACAATGAAAGTTTTATAGTTTTTAAAATACTACATTCATAAAAATAAGTTTTATAGATTGTAAATGAAATTATACTTACCTTTCTTATTACAGCAATATTACCTTCTTTCAAAATATTGAAAAATAAACTTGAAATCAATAGTTTTTTGATGAAACCATTGTTGTATTTATGAAAGTTTTCCCTTAATTTTTCATTTGTTTTTCACGGCGCTTATGAAAACTACTAGGAAATTTTAACTTTTGATTCACTTTCCTATCAGAAAAGGTACTACCTATTGAAGAAAATTGAAGCATTTTTACTGCTCTAAAAGGTGTCCTCAGACACAAAAAAAAAAAAAACACATCATTGTAAAATCAATACATTCATTGCTCCGCTCAGAATCTAAAATTCAACTCCAAACAGTCTAATATTTTTTTTTTAGATGATCGGTGATAAAGAAGTCCTGCTGGATCATGATAATCATATTATAAAATATATTATAGTACGCAATTTTAACACTAGGTTTTAAACAATTATTATTATAAAATATTTGACGTTGAATAACCGCTTAATATATAACTAATTTCCCGTTTAATTGTAAACTAAAGTTATACAATTTAAACAACGCTGAATCAATGTAAAATTAACCAAACTTAAAATAAACTCAGAATCCACCGTGGATTTAGAGTTTATAAATGTATAATCCACTATAGTGCACACTGGGTAGTTTTGTTATCTTTTACAGTTATAATTTTAGGGGATTTACATTTCGATTGTCCCATACTTGTCCTAAGCCAATTCTTTATACGACGCATCGACGAAAAAGACCTTTCACAAGTAGCCGAGCTTATAGGAATTGTCAATCCTACTTGAATAAGTTTAAATAAATTTGGAAAAACATCTTTAGTCACCACTTTCTTTATTCCTTGTATATCAAAATCCAAATTTCTATTTTGTATACAATTTCTTGTCAGCGACATTTCAGCTTTTAATGACATTAAATCAATATTTACAACATCTTGAAATTATATCACCCTCACGTGATTATTTTATTTACAGAATTAATCTATATTACATTAACTAACCTTGTAATGATTAATGAAATATGAACCTTTTTCAAAATCCATTTTCATAAATTTGTCTAATGAGTTAGCTAAAACTAAACTTTCATCCGAAAAACGGTACTTTAAATTGACAATAACAGAATCAATTATTTGAAAATAAATGATTTTCCAATGCTCATTGCCAATTATTCTACATTCCGACTCACTTTGTTGTCCAGTTAAGGTCTCAAGATTATAGCTCTGTAAGTGATGTGGCTCTTGGCGTTTACGTTTAGATTTTGTTCCTAAGGATATAAAAGTAAAAACATTAATACTTAGGTATTAAAGTTAAAAATATCTTATTCTTGACACATTTTTAAATTATTAATTCTTACCAGAGTTTGATAATTCCAATGTTATTTGGTTTAACTGAGCGAATTCCTTAATTTGTTCCCAAAGCTTAAAAAAACTATCTTCGTTCCTCTGATTTTCAAAAGTAGAAATTACATTTTGAATTATATTACTTGATGTTCCCAAGGTAGCAGATTTAGATTGAAGTTGATTGCTTAAAACATTTATAATGGATAACACTTCATTCAATATGTGAAGAACTATTATAAATTCTAATTTATTATTAGAACTTAAAATACCTACAAATCAGAAAAGTGAACATTATTATTATTTTATTTACTATGTATAATTAAAAAAAAACATTTAAATTAAAGTTTTATAATAATACCTAATGCACGTGCTACATCTTTATCTATTTGTTCTACGATTTCATCGTTGAGAATATTAAGAATGCTAGAATAATTTTTCAACATTGCAATCGGAGTCCGGACGGTAAGCTCCATAATATACAGGATGATTCTTTTGTCGTTGAACACTCATTATTTCAAAAAGTATAGACTTTTTTTCAAATTTTTTTTAAAAATAATTTTAGTCTCATGCTTTTCTACATTTGTATACATTTTTAATAATTTTCACCCTTATATTTATTAGGCAAACCAACATCGAATTTTGATTTTCAAATGACAACCTATATTAATAATTGCATACCTACATTAATAAAGCTATTTTTTTTCATGAATTTTAACGTTAACATTTTCAACTTTCGTCAGCGGAATATAACGAAAAATGAAAATTTAAACGCGATAATTGTATTTTGGACCAATTTTATTTATTTATCCGTACCTACAGGTAGGTAGATAGGTTACCAAATATTCTAATCCTTATATTATAAAACGCACGAGCGGATCACCGCAGCTAGTTCCACGCTCCGCACGCACATGCGCGCACCAAAAACTACTATCAACTTCATATCTTATCAATTATTAATACAAAAACGGATAAGAGTGGATACGATGGAGTGGATACTGGTGGGGTCGAGAAATATTACAATATTATATTTATTTATTATTATTATTTTAATAATGTTTACAGGATATAATACAAATAAAACATAATAAATCTGTTACTCTTAACTTAATTCTTTACTTAATATTTAATAAGTAAAATTAAGGTATTGAAAGCTTATTGTACTTATAGGATCTGGATTTATTGTGCCTTTGGCACTAGTTGTTTATTAGAAAAGGTATATAGGTCCAAGATGTGTAAAGATAATTGTCAATGCACATCTTGTAATATTAATTACAAATATATATGCATAGGCGTAGTTAGGGGGGGGCTTGGGGCTAAGCCCCCCAGTCAGAATAATAGCCCCCCCCAAAAACTTAAGACCACCTATATTTAAAAAATATTCAAATAAATAATTTTTTTGATATTTAAATATCGATAAAAATAATTCTTTATTTTTTTATGCCACTTTATCCATTACATTTCTTATAAGTTATAATATAGTTATAATATTATACAATAATGTGTTGTTTTTGTCGGTCGATATTATGTCGTTAAGGTTAAATTGTGCTTATTTTATTGAAATACGTCCATACGTCATCTATTCATTATGTTATTGTGTTATTATTATTATTTACTAAAGTCACAGAGCAATAAAATGCAATAGCGATAACTGATAAGAATTAAGATGATAATAATATAAGATAAGCGCTACAAGCACGTGATGGAAACGAAATGTACCGAATACCTCTCACTAATTTTATTGTTCTATGCTAATTGCTAATGCTATATTGCTATTACGATTTACGAACCTTTGAATAATACAGTTATTGTAATTCAATTAGTTTAGTGTTTTTACCAACATGGTAAAAAATAAATTATACAGTATTTTCTGTAAACCTAAACAGTCTGTAGACATTTCAGTGGCATCAATAAATACTACAAACAGTACAAACATAATTGTTGACGTTGAAGATGATGCATCTGTAGATGATGCTATGCCTGTGAAGGCTGTACATGAATCCACACAAAATGTTCAATGTGATATTAATGTCGTTTTAGATTTAGGCGATATTGACTCGGGCCCAGCAACACCTATATTAGACGTAAGTTTTATAATATATACAATTTATATAATATTATATATAGCTTGTCTAAAACCTCGCCTAAAACTGATTGGCTTTTGCTGTTTGCTTATTCCAATATCTATTATTTAGGCGTATCCTAAAACTTGTTTTGGATCCCAAAATCGCGCTTTCACTTCAGCATTATTTAAACAATTCGATTGGCTTGAGTATAGCATTACAAAAGATTCTATATTTTGCTATGCATGCCGTATATTTGGTACAAACAAATGTAAATCTGAAGAAACATTTATAACTAAAGGTTTTAACAACTGGAAAAAAGTAAGTGTTTATATTTTTAAAGTATCTGCATACTTTATTCATCTATCCTACTGGGTGCTGAAATTATGTAATGCTCACAAACGCCAAATACAATTTATTTAATATTACCTACAATAACCACTGTTAAATCTTTAATGTATTACTATAGATAAGTGGTTCAAAAGGTAAAGGAAAGAACTCTAAATCAAAATTAGAAATTCATTCTAGTACTCCGAACGTTTAATGTTATAACAGTAAAAAAAAAAAAAAATAGAATATTTTAATAAAACCTTAGATTGTCACACGTTATTTGTATTTTTTATGTAAATTTTCAGATGTACACCGGTTGGGGGGTGTGGGGGGCAGAGCCCCCCACGAATCGTTACATCCTTCCCCTGGAAGGGCTAAAGCCCCCCCAAAAAAATTGACCACCCTACGCCTATGTATATATGATTATTTATATTACAGAACTGTATGATGTGAATATCATTACAAAAAATCCAGTTTAATGTATTATATTCGTATGACATAATTTAAAAAAAACTAAACACAGAATGTACAGCATTCTATTTATAAAATATTAAATTATAACAAAATTTCCAGCTATGAGTAGCTAATATCAAATAGGTAACTAGAACATTAAAGATTAAAGTTCAACTTATTTTATGGATAGTCCAATACTTTTATATTTGAAAGATATAATATAATATTATTAAGTTATTCATCACACAAATTACAAATATAATATCATCCCATATAGTTCCTACTTTAAAACAACGAGAAGAAATATCTACTGCTAGTATATGCGTGTTTATTGTTAAATTGTAAAGGTTTGGTTTAAAGCTCCTCTAACTTCATTTCTCTAACTCCACTGCAAGATTTAACATTTTTAAAAGATTTAATAAAATATCAGTCAGTCGATAAGAGTATTTCAGATATATCCATAAAAAAAATGTGTGGGCATTTATGGTATTTATCTCCAAAAGCTGCAGCATTCTCATTTTTTGACGAGGATGTCTACGTGGAAACAAAGAAAACAATTATAACGGCTTTAAATACGGACTCCGAAGATGAATTTAGAAAACAATATATTCTCAAACCAAACCAAGTTGATTCAATTTTAAATAAAGGTCATGAAGATTTTATATGTTCAGAATCTATGACACTATTTAATCGCTTCAAAATAAATACTGAATTCCAAAAAATTGATCCGTCATCTTGGCAAAATAATGAAAACTACAAAAAAGCTGCATCTATAATTAAAAATATACCTGTTGTCAATGATGTTCCTGAGCGAGGGATTAAACTAATAGAACAGTATAATGACAAAGTAACAAAAGACGAAAGCCAAAAACAATATTTACTACTGTCGTAAAACATATCCAGACTCAAGAAAAGGAACACTAATGAAGAAATAAAATTGCATGTAATGATGATAAATATTATATTGACTATCATTTGTCACTTACATAACACTGTTTTAGTTTGTTTATAATACATTTATTTTATGATATGGAGCAATAATTAATATAAATTTTTTTAATTGTCAAATAATATTTACTTAAAATTTCTAAAATCGAATATGATAATTTGCCTTTTTACCATAATAAGTATGTTTATACATTTTTTTCTTTTCTTTTATAATTACCTTAATAAATTGTAAGTTTATAATAAAATATATCAGAATATAAATTTTAGAAAACATTGTTTTCTAAAATAAAGTTAAGTATATATTTAAAAAAATATATTTATTTTAGGACCTACGATTAAAAAAAACAAAAACATTTTTTTTTCTTGAGAAAGAAGAGATCTTATACTAGAATGACTACCGATACATTGATACGGTACTGTAGTATATCTATCAGTTCTTGTCATACTGTCTTTTTTGCTTAATCTGTTCGGCTTCTATTAATTTTGGTAGTTCTTGCCTAACTTTTTGTAGTTGTACTATTGCTTCAATTCTATTGTGGTCTGTTTCGGGTGGGTAAATTTTGTTGTCCAGGGGTTGTGTAGCCTCCGTGCCGTACATTAAATAGAATGGGGAGTAGCCAAGTCTTGCATGTGGGTGTGTATTATAGGCAAATATTACCATCTTATAATATAGGGCCCAATTTTTTTGGTTATTGTCGATGTAATGTGTTAGGGCATTGCATATTATTTTATTCATTAATTCGGTCATCCCGTTGCTCTGTGGGTGGTAACTCACTCCTGGTTTCTTACCGTTTGGGCTTTTTGAAAGTTGACATGACGTACAGGTCTTAATGAATTTGTTTGTGTCTTGTATCATTGTCGGCCAATAATATTTTTTCTTTAGTCTTGCTAATGTTTTTGTAATTCCAAAATGTGCCGATAGTGCCGACTCGTGGTAAGATTTTAGCACAATATTGACTAAATTTTTAGGTATTACTAATAAGTTTGTGATTCCATTCGGTGACCAATTTTTAAAAAATAAAATATCGTCTTTGATTAGGAATTGTCTTGATTTTCTTTTGTATTTTGAATTGTTATTTTCTTTTATTGCGGATATGATGTCTTTGCAAAATTCGTCGATTAATTGGTTTTCTTTAATTTTTCCTATGTCTATTGTGTCAAAATTTATTTCTTCTGTCTCTGTAGTTTCGAAAATATTTTTTACTTGTAATGTGTCTACTGGGTACCGTGATAAACAGTCTGCCGCCGTGTTCCAAAGGCCGGGACGGTGTTTAATTTCAATGTCGTTATTTAGATTTTTACACATTATGCTTCCAGTTGCAAAAATATTTAGCTTGTAATTTCTATTATGTTCGTACCATATTTCGTTCATTTTTATAGAATTATTGTCGATTTGTATTTCTTTGTTTTTAAAGTCGATTATTAAGTTGTATTTAATATTAAAATCGTTTCCTAATAGTAATTTACAAGTTAGTCCTTCAATGACGTATACTTTGATTTTATATTTGAGTGTGTTGATTGTAATTATTAATTCAGTTGTTCCTATTTGTATAAGTTCATTATTGTCAGCACCTGTAATTGTGATTTGTTCTTTGGGTTTAATTTCTTGTTTATTTTATACTAGGGAATAATCTACGCATGATAGATTTGAGCCTGTGTCTATTATTGCATTTTGTTCGTTGCCGTCTATTTTTATTTTTATGGAGAGCACTCTGTGTTTTCTATCCGTGTCTGAATCTATGTTTGTATTTTGATTGTTGATTTTAATTTTGTCATTGTGTTGAATTAGCTGGTTTTTGGTTTCTATGGCTTTCTCGTCTTCTTGTATGGGCCGGTTCCGATATTCTCTTACGTAGTTTCCGCATATTTCACAAAACATAACGTTCCCCCCCTCACTCCAATACTGTTCTTTGTCATCATGGTCGTCTAGTATATCTTTGGACGTGGACAAATATTCGCAGTTTTGGCAAAATTGTGAGTACCATATTGTTGACTTGTCAGTTTTAAAATTGTTGCCGGTTTTATTTTTTTCTATATGGTTTTGTTGTGATAATTTTAAGCGATCGAAACATTCGTGTAAGAAATGGTCTACATTTTTTTCTACAGTATTTAAAGTCTGGAAAGACTGTGTTTATTATTACGTTATTGAATTGACGTGGATCATGTGTTTTTGTGATGATTCCTGGTGTCCAATGACAATTTTTATTGAATATCCCTATGTTTTTTCTGTTTAATTTCCAGTAAATTATGGCATTTGTATTTTCGGAATCTTCATGTATTAAATATAAGTTGAAATTGAATTGATCACAGATAAACGCTAGATCGTCATCTGTAAGATAGTAACCAGATTTGCAATTAGGAATGCCGAGCATATTTAATAATTCTACTGTCTTTCTGTATATACCATGCTGTTTTAAGCATATTCGTAGTGCGTGGGCACCACAATCAGTGGCGTGCTCGGGGGGGGGGGGGAGGTTAGGGGTTATATCCCCCCCCCCATTGTCTTTTTTTTGCCGATCTACATAAAATAACTTATTATGCATTATCAACATTTTTATGCATATTTCATAGATTTAACGAAAACGAAAAGTATTAGATATTTTACAAAATAAATTCATCGAAAAATACATCAACGACTATTTTTGTATTTCGCCCAATGCATTTAACAATAATAATATTAATATTATAATCTCTAGTTCTGAGAACTCGTAATAGTGACTGGTGACCGGCCGTCAGTTTTATGGCCGGCCCGTATTTATTTTTATCCAAATTTACCACGGCATTTATATATTTTGTACCATGATATAAATAAATTGTATAATTCTAGATAATTTTTAAACAATTATGTCTAACCATTAGATCGTTATCAGTAGACAGTATTTATATACAATATTAATTCTGTTCGTTGTAATACTACAGTCTACGTGCGTCGGCTTTCGAGTGACTTCACAGTTCACTGTACAGTGCACATTAGTCACATGTCACATGTCACATTATAAACAAAACTAATTCACTGATTGTATTACCTACACAAATGTTTTTTTAATTGTTTTAATATTTATTTAATTATTTTTATATTTATTATTATAATGGCTAAACGTGACGGATCCATAACTAATTTTTTTTTTAAAAAACCTAAAGTTGATCATAAGGTAAATAGGTATAAAAATATTAAGAATGTTAATAATATTACATTATTATGAAGAAAATTAGGCTATACTCTATAAAGTACTGTGTAATATTATATTATTATTGTATGGTGTGATATGCAAGCTTTACAAACTAGATACAGTTAAATAATTCACAACAAATATTAAATCTTAACACTAAAACTAATTAGTTAAGGTAACTTTTCCATGTTGTCATCAGTTAAGGTGTCTACTGTGTAATATAATATTATTTAATGTAATTTAATTGTAATTTTCAATTGGTAAATTTTTGCACTTATACTAATTAAAATAAAAATATTTAGTATATTTACTATTTATTTTTACTCTATATTATAAAATGTTGAATTACATGAAGCTATAATATTAGCTATTGGTGAAAATTGGCTAATCCAAAATTAAACTTTTATACTTTAAATATAGACGATTAGAGCTCAGCATGTTGATGCTGATGTTGATGATCCTGACTCTATTGTCTTAATCCCATGTTCTAAAGGCGAACCAGAAGGTCTTAAACCTACTTCTAAATTGATTGACTACTCAGTAAGTATATCATGTTTTGTTAATTACAATGAATTAGAATGAATGAGAAGACTTTTTAGTATTTGTACCTGTAACAGATGTTACTGGAAAAGGGTTAGCTACAATAATATTAGAAACTCTAAGTGGCTTAAGTGTAGATACAAAATATTTAAGGGGTCAAGGATATGATGGTGCAGCATCAATGAGTGGTAGTTTTAATGGTGTAAAAGCACACATTCTTGAAAAGTATCCACTGGCGTTCTATGTACACTGTACTTCACATAGCTTAAATCTAGCAGTGTCTAATGCTTGTTCTGTGAAAAGTGTACGGAACACAATGGGAAGTATTCAAGAAATATGTGTCTTTTTTAGAACTCCCAAACGTCAACATGTGCTCGAAAAAACTATTGATAAAGTCTTGCCATCGACTAATAAGAAACGTTTGAAAATGATGTGCCCTACTAGATGGGTTGAACGCCATGATGCCATTCTAGTATTCATTGAGTTGTATAAAGCTATTTTGGTAGCATTAGATGAAATAAATGAATGGGAAGATATCGATACATCGTCTAAAGCAAAACGACTTATGATAATTATTGAACAACCCGAATTTATTATAACAACACATATCATAGGAAAAGTTTTTGCTATAAGTATGCCTCTCAGTCGCCAACTTCAGACAGAAAATATTGATTTAGTAAAAGCTTTAAAAGTAGCAGGAGATGTTCAAAAGATTTTACAAAGATTTAGAGAAAATGTAGTTAATGATTTTGGTATTGAACTTAATAAAATAAAACAATGGTGTAAAGATTTAAATATAGACACAGATTTTGATAGACTAACAAGGACACAAAAAAAGTTCTTGGATGAATTAGTTATTTCAACAAATAACACAGCTGAAGATTTTTACAGATTAAGTATTTATGTGCCATTCTTGGATAATTTTTTATCACAGTTACACGATCGATTTTTAAAACACAACAACCTATTACAGAGTTTTAGTTGTATTCTACCTGGTTATAAAATTAATTCAGCAACTGGTCAAGATATTAAATATCTTATTGATACATATCAAGAGGATTTGAATAACAGTGATTTGGTTATAAACGGAGAAGTTTATTTATGGCAAGAAAAATGTAATAAGCTAGTTTCAAAAAGTGCTCTTGATATATTTGGTGAATGTGACATAATGATATTTCCACACATACACAAGTTACTAAAAATTTTAATAACTCTACCAGTTACTACTGCAACTGGCGAACGGTCATTTTCCACATTAAAGCGTTTGAAAACATATATTAGAAATTCTATTGGACAAGCGAGATTGAATGGCTTAGCTCTGATGGACATTCATCGAAATATTGAAATAAACACAGATGACGTCATAAATGAAATGAGTTCAAAAACTAGACGGTTGAACTTCCGTTTGGAATAGCTCGAATAAGTAATCTAGTTTCTAAGTATTTTTTTTTTTTTTGTTTATTTTTAAAAATGCAATACATTTTTTCAGATGGTATTATGTAAATTGAACAACTTGGTATTAGTTTGTTATAATTTAAATTCATTTTAATTATAGAAAAATTTACAAATGTACACAATTATAAGCTAGAAATGATTTTGGAGAACTTGAAACATAAACATTTTAGTTTTTGGTATTACCTTGACAATTCATTAAAATGTTTTATTACTTAAAACATCCCCCCCCCAATGAAAATTCCTGGGCACGCCACTGACCACAATCACCGTCTCCGGGTACGTTTTCCGTTTTTATGAATGAACCCGCGATTTGTGAGATTTCATTCTTTAAATTATCATTAATTGTGTTATTGAAATTTTTCCCTAACGTAATATTACTAGTTTGTGAATCATTGTTTTTTAAATATTTATTTCGATTTTCATCGTCATTACTTGGTAGTAGGCATATTAAAATTTTTATTTGCGTGTCTTGAAAAATAAACTTAATCATGGTAGAAATAACGTTCCAATTCTTTTTGTCTTGTCCAGTACAAATTTTAGGTAATGCTAAAGTAGTAATATTTTTCTCTATACAAAATTGCCTAGTGTTAATTAGTATGCTAAAAATGTTAGTATATGCTAGTTTATCGTAATATTTATTTTTTGTTATGAGGTATAAAACATATTGTCTTCCGTTTTGTAAATATGCAATTTCGGTCGTTTTTTTTTCTTGGTCTATTAAATTTTGAACGTTGTTAAATTTATTTCTAAATTGTAATGCGATCCCCTTTGACATAGTAAGGCATTGACTTACGCAATGACCGATTGCGGTATCATTTGGCAATGAAAACATATTTACCGTCTGTTCCCTGTAATCGCATGGGAAGTCGGTTCTATCGTTATTGCTGAGTAGGAATTTTTGAAATTCGTTTAGTGGATTTAGACTACTTATTGTTACGATGTTTTCTATAGCTTTTTCGTCATTATCGTTTACTTCATTAGTTATTAATTTATTTGAATTTATTGATTTGTACCAATTTTCTACAAAATGTATATAATTATTTTTTTCCGTTTGCTTTTCTTTGTTAAATTTTGAGGTGTTGGTTTTTGTATTAATATCATATGTTCCCCGAGTTAGATATTCCGATTTTACTCTTAGCTCTGGTGCTATTTGTTTATTTGAATAATTGCAATCGTTAGCATAATGTCCTTTTGCATTGCATTTGTAGCATGTTATGTTTTCTCTTCCATTAAATTTTTCCGGCGTTGTGGATCTTGAGTATCTTTCTCTGCTGCTGTATTGCCGGTTTTTTGTGTATCGTTTTTCTTCGTCTTTGTTTTTACTATACTGTTTATAATTTCCTCTTGTTTCCCTGTCTTTATCGTCTTTATGTCTATACGTTATAAAATCTCTGTCATAACTTCTGTCTCTACTACTTTCCCTAGAACTATCATAATTGTTCTTTCTTTCTCTTGAGTAGGATCTGTCTCTATTGTAATTGTTGTCTTTGCTATTATCTCTAGAATATCGATTATACAACCTAGAGGGGTAAGGACTATTATCTCCATTATTGTAATTCCTCTCTTCGCTATTATTTCTCCTATATAGGTATGGACTGCTATTTCGGTACTCGCGTTTATCATTGTCGAAGTCTCTTTTCCTATTGTAACTTCGTCCTCTGTTTTCATTATAATCGCGATTATTATTTTTTTGTTTATTGTTATCATCAAAATATACCGATCTTTTTCTTAATAAATTTATTTTTGTATTTCGTCACTTAATTTGTTTATATTTATTTTATTCTCTCGATCTCTAGAAAAACTGTCCTTTATTTGCCTTCTCAATTCATTATTCTCTATTTCAATATCTTTTGTTTTTAGGTTTAATTGTAATACTTGTTCATTTAGAATTTCTGTATATTCACTCATATCATCTTTTTTATTTTTTATCCTAAACTGCATCAGTTCAAATTTTTTTAAATTTTCTTTTAAGTTTTTTAAGCTATTATTGTCTTGCATCGAAATTGATTGTAAAATGTTATCCTTTAAACCTTTTAAAATATATTCACAAATATCTTTTTCACTCATGTGCTTATTTACCTGCCTACATAAACTTTCTATTTCAGCTAAGAAACTTGTGGTAGATTAATTTTCCCCTTGCCTACGTTTTTCTAGTTTGATTTGCAATATAGTGTCAAGTCCTATGGGTTGAAATTCATTTAAAAAAATGTCTTCTAATTCTTTCCATGACAAATTGCTTTTTTGGTCTTCAAGATTTTCTAAAAAGGTACTGGCGGTGCCTTTCACAAAAATTGAAAAATATTTTAGTTTGTCGTTTTCATTCCATTCATTAATGTCGCTAATCTTATTATATTGTTTAAAAAATTTTCTAACGTCCTCAGTCCCGGTGAAATTATTAGGTTTAATCATAAGAGTTTTTTCATTCATTCTCCTTGTGCTCGGTGCAATTGGTGGGGGTGGAATAGAATTGGTGTTTAAATTAGGATTAGCTTGATTATTTGTTGAGTTATATCCTGATATACGTGTTTTGAATTTTCGGGAGAAGTAATAGAATCTTCAAAATGTATTAAGGTATTTTGATATAATTGGGTGCTTTGATCTTGAGAGTTACTACCAGATGCGTTTGAATTTTCTAAGATTTTTTCTACTTTATTTGAAAATGAATTTAAACTATTGTTTAAGTTGTCGTATAATGTTAATGATGTTGAGGAAGTAGCTGATGGGTTTTTATTGTTGTCTTCTTGTTCTGGACTTGAATCGGATAGCTCAGCGTCTTTCAGTAATTTTTTTAAATCAATTTTATTAGTGATTGAATTATTAAGAATTATGTTACGTTTTTCAACGTCTAATGACTCAACCACGTCTTCCAAAGTTATAGCTCCTCTTAAATATCTACTTAGCCTAGCTCTTAGCCTAGCTGTCAAAGAAAATCTAATAGCATTATTATCGTCCTAAAAGGTGGCAACGGACATAAAAAAAAAAAAAAAAAAACACACATCATTGTAACATCGATACATTCATCGTATCGCTCCGCTCAGAATCTAAAATTATTTTGGAGTTAGAAATGTATAAAATGTTAAACTTTTATAGCTGAGGAGATTAAAAATTTAAAACAATGAGACACTTAATAAGTAGGTTGTTCTGTAACTAAAAAATATATAAACTCATTTTGTTGTTATTTTATGCTAAAAATTGTACAGCAGAGTGACATACACTTTTTTACGTTATTTTTTTTTTAGTATGTCTGAAGCACAGACATATAAAACAACTGTTGTTTGAAATGTCTATTGTCTGAAGACACTTTTTCTATAAGTAAAGTATTGTTACGATTTTTAATTTCAGTATTTCCTCTAATAGGAAAGTGAATCTAGTTGGTTCTCTAGTAAAAGTAAAAAAATCCCAATACCCTTCGAAATAATCTGGAAAATCAAAGAAAAATAGCGGGTAAGGTTGTAACCAAGGTGGATTGATTATTATTATAATTATTATTATCAATCCACCTTGGTTGTAACATAATCATGATTAATTGTATGTTATTCTCATAAGGCCGCGTTCACATTGGCGAGCGACGAGCGACAGCGACGGGCGACGAGCGATGCGTGAAATATTAAAAACACAGTTTAATATTGAGGTGTTCATATTGGTCGCGATTGCGACGAGCGATTCCTGAGCGATACGATTGGTATTAAACATGTTTAATATTTTGTCATTCCTGAGCGATGTCATATTTTTTATATTAATATATAATTATCAATTATATTTTCACAAGATTTTTGATTTAATAGATTTAATGAAATCTAAAAGTACATTCTATAAAATATGATATTATACATCAGATATTTTTTTATTAATTTCTTATTATTTTAATTAATGGTGAATATATAATACATTTCCGCATACTGCAATGCAGTTTAATATAATTTAGTATAAGTTATTATGAAATAAAATATTTTTTTTGAAATATTAACTATATAAGTTATATCTGAACAAAGTGCTCAATTGTTATTCATATTAAAATCAATGAAAAGTCGTATAAGCTATATCTAATTAACTATATGTATTGCGTAATTTGTGCATTCATAACAAAAATAAATTGGATGAAAAACTAGGAGGGCGGTGTTAAATACTTGGTAATTCCGGTTTACCAAATGTCGCTGTACAAAATAATATTAAAAAAAAAATCAATTTGGGAAACAGGTGATATTTTAGTAATGACTCAAATTAGCCACAATAAAAGAATTCCATTTTTATTCGTCTGTGTATAGTTGATGAGAACTAACTTATACCTAGCTATTAACGTTTGTGTTACATTACATACCTACGTGATATTTGTTGTATTTAGTTTTTGAATATTTTGATTTTCAAACAATTAAAAATGAATAAAAAAAATTCATTTTCAACTCGACAAAAAGAAATACTAATTTCTGAAGTTCAATTAAGACCAGTTTTGTGGGATGGTCGCAATAAAAACTATAAAAATTCTGAAATGACAAAAAAAATATGGAATCAAGTAGGAGCTGCGTGTGGTGTAACTGGTAAGTTAATTTAAATTATAAAAAATATTATACCATCCGTTTTCAATATTATATGAAAGTGCATAAAATGTTAACTAAAAAAATGATTTTTTTTCTATACATATAACACAGCCACTAATTTTACATTTGTGAGTGATGTACATAGAAAATAATTGTATATTATATAATATTAAAACTCTTATATTTTACGTGATTTAAAAATACATTTAAGTTGGATAATGGCCACGTTAAAATAATTTTAGATACATTTCAAACAAATACTCCTTTAATCTTAAATTTAATAGGTAATACAACAAATACATATCCAATATTTAACTTTAGTTCGATACAATACACGTGCATTTTATTCCAGACTATATAATTATTATAAAAAAACATAATTTAATAATTATATATATTATATATATATATATATATATATATACATCGTGTTATAGTATTTCAAAATAGTTATATAATTAGTTACCTATAGAAAATTTTTCGTTTTATTTGACTTGTAGTTACTTTTAATGTTCCAAAAAATAACTTGCAAATTTATTTCTGACGTCTTTTGCACGTTGTGAAGAATTTGGATTACTACCTTCAATATTTCTGTTTGGTATTTCATTTTGTAAAATATCTTGATTTAAATTTTGCGTTACGTCAAAATAATCTAAATTACTATCACCATCTTTTGTTCTTATCAGATTATGTAAAATACAAATACATTTTATTATTATTGCAGCTCTTTTTGAATCCACTTCAATATCTTTTCCTAGAACGCGCCATTTTGCTCTTATTATTCCAAAAGCACATTCTATACACTTTCTCGCAGCAGATAATCTTTTATTAAAATTTTCTTGAATTGCATCTAAATTTCGACTGGGAAAAGGCCTTAATAAATAGTGTTTCAACGGATATGCTTCATCCCCTATAAAAACTAATGGCGTTTCTATATTTGTTCCTGGTAAACACTTTGGTTAGGAGGTATATTTAAATTATTGGATTCTAAAAGTTTACACAATTTTGATGCGGCAAACGTACCACCGTCACTTTGCTTACCTCTTGCTCCAACTTCTATAGTTATAAACTTCTTTTCCGCGTCAGCTACGCCTTGTAATACCAAAGAAAAATATTTTAAATAATTAAAATAACTTGATCCGGAATTTTGTGGACACTTAATTTGGCAATGTTTTCCATCAATTGAGCCTAAACAATTTGGAAAATTCCATATTTTATAATAATCATTTGCAATTCGTTTCCAATGCGCTTCTGTGGGAACTGGCATAAACTCGTCAACTAACTCTTCCCAAATAACTTTACATGTTTCGTGAACAATTTCAGATATTGTAGATACTCCCATTCTCATAGTTACCGCCATATTTCGGAAAGACAATCCAGTTGATAAATACCTAATAAATAATACTATTAGTTATAAAAAGAAAAGTTTTTCATTAAAAAATAATGTAGAACAAAATATTAGTAGGTATATTGAGGCATTTCTTATTTTAGATATGGTCAAAGTTTCATTGAATCACCTTCTAGGTCTTTTCTAACCTAACCTAACCTACGAGTGCATGTTTTTCATAAATATATTATCAAAATAAATTTTAAATGGCTATCGAGTTAAAACAATGTCTTTCTCTGTATTATGTGACTGATTTATTTGTAGGTGAAATAGCTAAAAAAAAACAAAGTTCGCAGAAGTGATGAAACAAATATTGACTTTCTTGGCCTTGGAACAAAAAAAAATTAAAATTTTGGAAAATGCTCAAAATACAGAAAATGCATTTGCCAACGATTCAGACTATCATTTTTTACTAAGTTTACTTCCATACTTTAAGGAACTTGATTCTCTACAAAAATTAGAGCTTCGACAAAATATTCAAAATGTAGTCTTAAATGCACATAGGCAAAAATTAGTTTCTAAAAAAGTTTCTAATGTTTATAACCAAGAAGGACGTGTAAATAGAAATCCCAACTATCAGTATGTACCTTCTATGCAAAATACTTCATATGAAAGGTCTACCAGCGATTCTACCACTCATTATCACTCACCTATCCTTACCCAAAAAGACCTCTGTAATAATCTTAAAATCCAGACATTTTTGCCATCAACTATTTCTCCAGAAACGCAACATGATATAACTTCTGAAGGTGAATTTCAAACCATTAATTACTTTCCGTAAAATTAAATTATAGATAACCTAAGTTATTTTTATATTTTTGTTCTTATCAGCAACTCATTAATTAATTAATCATTTGTAAAAAATATTTGGAAGTTTATTTTTATGTTGAAAACTGAAAAGGTTTAATCGATTTAATTTTATTTATCATTTTCAAAATCACATACAAGTATTTAGTTATTGTCCAGCTATAGTTTGTTTTTATTTGTTATTTTTATATTAAAAAGGTTTTTATTCGTATTGCTAAAAAGTTAATAAATACATTTTACTTTGTTTTATATAAATGTAATGTTTTACTTTTTTTTATTACATACTTTTACATATTATATATTTTTTAAATAATTTTTGTTTGTAAATAAAATAAATTCACTTACCTTAATGTGACGTATGTTCTTTCTGTGGCTGATATAGGTTTTTTTAAATTGGTTGTCTTTTTAGTTATACGATTCATTATTTTACTCACTAAAAAGTCAAATGTTTTAACAGACATTCTTAAAAACTTAAAAAAACGATCTGGATGTTGACGTAAATCATTATACACGTGGTGGAATTCACCGTTAGTACCACGACACTGGTTCATTTTATGAACTGCTTGACGTTTTTTTTTTTTATTTAAATAGTGTCTATGTAGCATTGGGTTTTCTAATAGTATGGCAAGCTGAACTGCTTTAGTTGGTGACATTTTGGTAAATGGTAAAATATTTTTGTATTTTTGTATTTTAATGTTATAAATCGCGAAAGCGAATCGCTCATGAATATAAACACATTTGTCGCTCGTCGCCCGTCGCTTGTCGCCCGTCGCTGTCGCTCGTCGCTCGCCAATGTGAACGCGGCCTAAGGCCGCGACGGGCGACGGCGACGAGCGATGAGCGACAAGGAATTTCCTAAAATATATTTAACACATAGTTCCAAATGGAAGTGTTTATATTGGTCTTGAGCGATTGGCGACGGCGACCGGCGATGCTCGAGCGACGCGATCAATATTAATCATGTTTAATATTTGTCATCATTTTAGAGCGATATGCACTTTATTTGCAAATAAAACGTGGAACAGTTCAATAATTTTTGTAACTAATTTTTTCCTATTACTTAATTATTAAAATGAGTCAGTATAAATTTACTTCTGTGCAAAGGGAAAATTTAATTTCCGAAGTCCAGTTAAGACCAATTTTGTGGAACGATCGTCAAAAAGATTACAAAAACGCAGAAAAAACAAAAAAGATATGGACTGAAGTGGGTGCAATTTGTGGTTTGACAGGTAAGTAACTAGTTGGTAATACATTTCTGCTAAGTATTTTATAAAATATATAGATATAAGATAGCTAGAAGCTAGTATTCTTTGTTATTCGAATACATAACCTGTCCCCTTTAAGTATTTTAAACATGTATCTTTTATGAATATGTATAGTTAATAGTTTTACCTTCTAGTTTTAGAATATTATTTTTGAATACAAATTTGAACACGATCATCCATGAAAACAAAATAATAATAATATTTTTGACTTATAATATAAGTTATTTAGTATAAAATAAGTAGGTATTATATTATAATACATGTTTAAACAAAATTATAAAATATAAATATAAGCTAAAAATATTAAACGAAATAATTATTTTTATCGGGGACCTAAAATAATAATAGTACAAAATAGATAAAAAAAACTAATAATTTAAACTGCAGAATAATGTATTGATAACATTAAAATATTAAATTATCAAAAATAAAATGATATGTGCTTAATAATATTGATTAAAATCTAAAATTAGACATGTATAAACTAATTTTCACTAGGTATTATAATTATGCGTATATTATTATTTAAATATTTTATCATGTTATATTTATTTAAATATATTAATGTTCCATACAAAAATTTGCGAAAATGTCTCTTACTTCTTTTGCTTGTTGTGAATAATTTGGATTTCTTCCTTGGAAATGATTTTCTCTCTCGTTTTGTTGACTCCTTGATCTTGGGATACGTGGTAATAGTCAAGATTATTATCCCCATCTTTTGTCCTTATCAAATTATGTAAAATACAAACACATTTTATTATTACTGCAGCTCTTTTTGAATCAACCTCAATATCTTTTCCTAGAATTCTCCATTTTGCTCTCATTATTCCAAATACGCATTCTATGCATTTTCTGGCTACGGATAATCTATTATTAAAATTTTCTTAAATGGGATTCAAATTACGACTAGGATAAGGTCTAAGTAAGTAAGATTTTAACGGATAAGCTTCATCTCCGATAAACGCAAATGGTGCTTCAATGTTTGTTCCTGGTAGATTTTGGTTTGGTGGTATATTTAAACCATTTGCAAATATCCCACCATCGCTTTGTTTACCTCTTGCCCCTACCTCAATGGTGATAAATTTCTTTTCTGCATCGGCTACACCTTGTAACACCAACGAAAAATATTTTAAATAATTAAAATGACTTGTACCGGAATTAGCAGGGCATTTAATTTGACAATGTTTGCCATCAATAGAGCCCAAACAATTCGGAAAATTCCAGCGTTTGTAATAATCAGGGCTCGGAACTTTATGCATTTGCATCTTTCTCAGGAAGCTGCATATTTCAAATCTGATTCGATACAAATTCGTTTCATGACCATACAGTTGAAATACAAAAGTTGATGTTGCATATTTTTGCATATTTTATCAAATTTATATGATTATGCATATTTAAAGATTTTGAGTATATAAATGCATTTTATGGTAAAAATTTATAAGAAATCAAGTTTTTGATAATTGAATATTGAAAATTAAATAATTTAAAAATAAATAGCCGCCGCACACGGTTTCCTAGTCTATATTTGCCATGCTATCACCGCATGGTTTATAGTGTTTTTACTAAGAAATAAGAATTGGCCGTTACTCTTACCATAATGACCGCCCAGGTTTTATTTATATTGAAATCGCTCGTTAGATAAAATCGATAAAATCGTTTTATATTCGTGGTGTGTGTTAGTATGTGTTTGATCGTGTGTCGAAAACAAATTCGATAACGGTGGTCTGTTACTTTAATAAACTAGTGTGTTCGTAGTTCGTATTGTTCGCTTACCGTGCTCGATTACCGCTTATGTGCCACGTAATATTCTGATTTTAATATATTTGTCAGACAAAAATTTAAACGCCTAAAGAAAAAAAAAATTAAGTAGTCGTTTAAATACTTTCGTGTCTGTTCGGTAAAAATGTTTTTAGTATTGACACTAGGGTATTATTTTGCAAATATTGCGAAACGAAAGTCGATTCGGAAAGAAGATCCAGCGTAATACAGCACTTGAAAACAGAAAAACATTTGCGTTCTGTTAAACGAAAAGAAAATCAACAAGAGACCAAGTGCCAACAACTATTAACCAATGATTTACCGTCTAAAAAATCGAAGTTCAACCTGGATTTATGCAAAGCTATGGTCTCGGCTAATATACCACTAAATAAACTATCAAATATAGAGTTTCGGACATTTTTGGAAGTTTATTCTGGAAAAGATGTCCCCACAGAATCAGTACTTCGAAAATTCTATTTAGACGACTGCTACAACGAAATGATGGAAAAAATTAGGCAACGTGTTTTCGACCGAAAAATTTGGGTGTCACTTGATGAAACAACAGACGCAGAAGGTCGGTATATAGCTAATGTAATAATAGGGACTTTAGAAGAGGATACTGCTGGTCCAATTTTTTTACTGAATATTGAAGCACTAGAAAAGACCAATCACTCTACAGTTTCTAAACTTTTTGACAAATCTTTAAGCATTTTATGGCCTGATGGGATAAGACACGACGACGTTTTATTATTTTTGTCCGACGCTGCGCCGTATATGGTAAAGTCTGGAAAATCTCTGAATGCACTCTACTCAAAAATGGTACATGTGACTTGTGCTGCTCATGGCCTCCATAGAGTTTCGGAGGAAGTAAGAAATCAATTTGGTACTGTTGATAACATTGTAGCTAATGTAAAAAAAATATTTAAAAAAGCACCATCACGCATACAAATTTTAAAAAATTACGCACCGGATATCCCTTTACCTCCAGAACCAATCATAACCCGATGGGGTACCTGGATCAATGCTGTACTTTATTATTGTAAATATTACGAAAAAATTCGTGATGTTGTAAATATGTTGGACTCCAATGATGCTTTAAGTATTAAAGTTTCAAAAAAAAATTTGGTAAAAGAACACGTTCAAAATAATTTGGTGTATACTTGGTGTGTACTTCAAATTTTAAAGTTCTTTCTGAATCAATTTTGAAACTGCAGACAAAAAAAACGCCTTTAGCTGAATCGTTGAGTATCGTGGACAATGTTCAAACACAATTAAAATCCGTTCAAGGTGAACCAGGGAAAAAAGTCTATGAAAAAATGGAAAATGTTTTGTCTAAAAATATCGGTTTAAAAACATTAAAACAAATCTCGTCAATACTTAGTGGATCTATCTCCACCATGGATGGCCTTCCCGAAGATCTGACAACAAATGACCTTATTTTCTACAAGTACGCAACAATTACGTCAGTGGATGTCGAAAGATCATTTTCTGTTTACAAAAACCTTTTGAGCCACAACAGACGATCATTTAAACTTGAAAACATAAAAAAGCATCTTATCATTCAGTGTAATTCAGGTAAATATAACAATGAATACCTAACATGATTTAATAACCGCTGTATTTGATAAATTAAATTTTTTAATTAAATTAAATTTTTTTTTTAAATTTAGGACTCTGGGAATAGATCCAGTATAGAACAGCTTCATTATCAAAAGAAAAATACAAATAAAATAAAAAAAAATTTTTGTTTCTATAATTATTAAATATATAATTATGCTTTTAAATACATCTTTTATAAAATAATAAATGCATATTACAACGCATATTTTGGTTTTTTTAGTGCATACGTATGCACATATTTCATAGTTTTTTAGCGCATAAAGTTCCGAGCCCTGGTAATAATCATTTGCTATTTTCTTCCAATGTTCTTCTGTGGGGACTGGCATGAACTCTTCAACCAACTCTTCCCAAATAACTTTGCATATCTCATGAACTATTTTAGACACTGTTGACACTCCCATTCTCATGGTTACTGCCATATTTCTAAATGATAGACCAGTTGACAAATACCTAAAAATATCAACGAGTATATAACTTATAAATAGTGTTACGTACCCTATAAATATATCAATATATAGTGCACGTATTCAGTGGTGTGGCTAAGTAATTAAGTAGGCAATTACTATAACACATCATGCCGAGGTCATTGCATAGAGCGTAGTGAACAATTAAGCTATAAAAGTGTTGTCACACGTCTCTTCTTAGAAAAGTCTCTATACTATTGGGACAGGATACGGATCGACCAGAATAACAAATTATGCTACGAGACCCAAATTCTATCCTTGTGCGAACATTCGCTACCACTACGACCACCCACTCTTAAAGTATACGAGCATATATAAGGGAGCCCATGACAAGAGCTCATCAGACGGTTATAGACGGTTATAGACGGTTATAGACGGTTATAGACGGTTATAGAGAGCTAGAGACGGCTAGGGATAGACAAGACATTTGGAGGCCGGTCGTAACACCACTCACAGTCTTAGTCTATCAAGTTCAGAGGCAGGTCGTAACACCACTCACCACTCTCTCACGCTTTAATATTGTATTTTTGTATTAAATATATGTTAATAAACACACATTATATCTATATACATCACGTCTTCATTTCCTGAGTTGATATATATATCGACACGAGTTGGGACGCAACAGAAAATTGGCGCTGTGGACAGGGTTTTCCAAGAAACAGGAAGATTCAGTAATATTTTTGAAATATTCTGTGTCAACTTCTATCAACAGAGGCAACTTCACTTACGTGGATCACCGTTGAGCTGAGGAGTGCACGCTTCAATTCAACAACTCTGGGAAAACCGAACTTCTTGTTGCAGTTCAACTACGACGAGAAAATCAAGCAACGGGATGAACACGGCAGTATTGTAAGCATAAAATTATATAGCCGTCTCCTTTGGTACATTTGGTCCATCGTAGTTAGGGAAAATTTAAAGTAATTATTTAAAGGGCAATTAAATTATTGAAATCATTTTTGAAGTTATTAACGGGCAATTATTAAAGAATTATTATTATTGAGGGCATTTATTGAGAATATTATTGAAGTTATTATTGTGAATTATTATTGAGGGCATTTTTTTGAGAATATTATTGAAGTTATTATTGTGAATTATTATTGAGGGCATTTATTGAGAATATTATTGAAGTTATTATTGTGAATTATTATTGAGGGCATTTATTGAGAATATTATTGAAGTTATTATTGTGAATTATTATTGAGGGCATTTATTGAGAATATTATTGAAGTTATTATTGTGAATTATTATTGAGGGCATTTATTGAGAATATTATTGAAGTTATTATTGTGAATTATTATTGAGGGCATATTATTGAATTTTTATTATTGATTATTGAGGGCATTTATTGAGAATATTATTGAAGTTATTATTGTGAATTATTATTATTGAATTATATTATTTGAGTACTACTCCTTTGGAATTAGCTAATCCATCGTATAAACACGTGTAGATTTTAGAAGCCCATGACAGCCCATCCCTAGTTGAAGTCCCTAGTTGAAGTCCCTAGTTAAAAGTCCCTAGTTAAAGCCCCTAGCCCAAGTAGACGCCCAATCGAAATAAAAAATATAAATGAATATAAAATTAAATTAATGAACACGAGTTCAGAGGATGAATTTGAAACTATAGCTAGAGAAACGCTAGATAGAATAATTGAAATAATCGAACACGACGAAATAAACAACACTGATAGTGAATTAATTAACAACGTAGAATTAAATAATTTAGTTAAAGAGTTAGATACAATTGATGAGGAAATAATTAATGAAAACGTAGTAAGTAAACCAATAAGTAGTGTCAGTAGTGACATATTAAATAAAAGTTTACGATTAATAAATTTGGAGGAATTTGAAAAAAGCCCTAGTACTAGCACACCTCGTACAGGTTTACGAAGCGATAAAAATACCGTTCACATTGAATATATACCGCCAAAAAGAGTAGTAAAATCCAAAAAAATGACAAGTGGAAGCGAAATGAAACCACTAAGCGCGATCGAAGCAATTAAATTAATTCCAAATTATTCAGGACAAACTGAGATATATCCATTCTTATATGCTTGCGAAGTAATAATAAACACGGTAGATATAGATCAACAACCTTTTATGTTAAAAATGATAGGTGCTACTAAACTATCTGACAGAGCTTTTAATGTAACCAAATATAAAGAAATTAAAATATGGGATGATATGAAAAAAATATTATTAGATGCATTTGAAACTCCTTACGGCGCTGCTAATCTACAAATCGAATTAAATATAATAAAAATAAAAAATAATGAAACCATATGCGCATACAATAATAGAGTAGAAGAAATATACCAAAAACTGTGTAACACAGTAGCCATAGATAAAACACCCGTCGAAGCAAAGATATTACGTGACAATATTAGGGAGCAAGCTCTAGTTAGCTATATAAACGGTTTAGGAGACCAGATAAAATTCGAAGTAAAAACAACAAACCCCACCAGCTTAGAACAAGCAATGCAGACTGCCCTAGTCGCAGAAAAAAATATAAGAACCTACAACGATGTGCAAGAAATATTCCGCACAAATAATACAAGCAATCATAATAAACCTAGGAATAATAATGCTTATACATATAATACAGGTAGACCAAATAATAATCAAAACACATCATATAACTATCGTAACAATAACAATAATAATAAAAATGAATCTAACGGAAATAATTCCTATGACAGGAATAATAATAAGTACCAAAATAATATAGGGAACAACAATTTTAAGGTTAAACGTTGTTTTACATGTAATCGCGAAGGACACTTTTCATCACAGTGCCGGTTGAATAACAATACCCGTAATAATAGACCACCCAATCAGAATAATTTCACGCGTCCACCAACTAATTATAATGCACACGAAACATGCTCGTACTGTAATAAAACAGGACACCATATCGCGATATGTTATAAAAAACAAAACGATGAACGCCGGAGTAATACTGATTTATATTCGGGAAACGGACAAGCGTCTCACGCGACACCCGGAGCACGTGCGATCAACCATATATCCGTGGACACATCAGAAATTGTTATCCCGTTATACTAACAGAAATAAACAACAATAACCACATAAAATGCAAATCACCTGCTTGTACGGATAAGGAGTTAGAATTTCTTGTCGATACAGGGAGTGAAGTTAACATAATAAAAGCCAATATTTTAAACAAAGATATAATAATCGATAAAACACAAACCATAAATTTAAAGGGAATTAATGATAAAATAATACAAACACTTGGGAAGTTAGCAATACCTTTGATATTCCAAGGACAACAAATAATTACAGAATTTAATTTAGTCGATAAAGATTTCCCAATAAGGAGAAATGGTATATTAGGTAATAGTTTCCTAACAGAAAATAATTCTATAATAAATCTAGCAAATAAGACTTTAGTTATCAATACTAATATAAATAGTAAAGAAATGTTATTAAAACCTAGGACGGAAACCATAGTATCCATACCTATAGCTGCTAACTGCTAAGGATATGGAAAATAAAGATATTCTTATCCATAAACAGGAAATAATGGAGGGAGTATTCTGCGGAAACATAATTAATAAGGAAAAACGGTATATTAGGTAATAATTTTCTATCAGAAAATTTTATTATATTATATATACATTATATTCTTGACCACTAAAAATAAAAACAAACACAAAACTACGTACGAAAATATCTATCTGTCTTTATTAAATTTGTTTACATATTGACATACATGTAAAAGATCAAATACTATTAAGAGATCGAACGCAAAAGAATAAATTAAATCCGTTATGGACAGGCCCATATGAAGTAACCGATGTATTGGACAAAGAAAATATCGTAATAATACGGGGGAAAAGACATGTCACTGTGCATAAAAATAACGTAAAAAAATATTACGAAAGAAGCAAATTATGAATATAGTTTTTATATAATTCTAAAAAAGATGATAATAAGAAAATAAGTTTTAAATTTAAAATTCTAAATAATAACACGTAAATAAAACCAAATGGACCGAGAGACGAATATATAATTTAATATGTAAAAAAAAAAAAATATATGTAATTGTTTTGAAAATTTGTAATAGTATTAAGATTAGTGTAACAAACATATACTAACACTAAATATAAGAAGAAAATGTAATCAAAAGAAAAAATTTTAGATTAAAATGTATTAATTACTAACCAACTATTTTTTATAATTTTTATATAACTATTGTATCAACTAAATATGTATTATCTACTGTACGAAAACCAAAATATCAACATTGTATAATTTAAAGATTTATGTTTAAGCTTTGAACTTCAAGCTTTAACATAAAGTCTTTTTTTTAGAAGGGAGGTGTTACGTACCCTATAAATATATCAATATATAGTGCACGTATTCAGTGGTGTGGCTAAGTAATTAAGTAGGCAATTACTATAAGACATCATGCCGAGGTCATTGCATAGAGCGTAGTGAACAATTAAGCTATAAAAGTGTTGTCACACGTCTCTTCTTAGAAAAGTCTCTATACTATTGGGACAGGATACGGATCGACCAGAATAACAAATTATGCTACGAGACCCAAATTCTATCCTTGTGCGAACATTCGCTACCACTACGACCACCCACTCTTAAAGTATACGAGCATATATAAGGGAGCCCATGACAAGAGCTCATCAGACGGTTATAGACGGTTATAGAGAGCTAGAGACGGCTAGGGATAGACAAGACATTTGGAGGCCGGTCGTAACACCACTCACAGTCTTAGTCTATCAAGTTTCAGAGGCAGGTCGTAACACCACTCACCACTCTCTCACGCTTTAATATTGTATTTTTGTATTAAATATATGTTAATAAACACACATTATATCTATATACATCACGTCTTCATTTCCTGAGTTGATATATATATCGACACGAGTTGGGACGCAACAATAGGGCTAGGAAGTGGTTGCATGTTTTTTTTTTTTTGACTTTTTGATTTATTGCATATTTATTTACAGGTATAATATTATGTATACCTAACTTTACCTATTCTAAAATGATAAATGGAGTTTGTTTTTTAAAAAATAT
Organism: Nasonovia ribisnigri; assembly: GCA_027563435.1. Taxonomy (NCBI): domain Eukaryota; kingdom Metazoa; phylum Arthropoda; class Insecta; order Hemiptera; family Aphididae; genus Nasonovia; species Nasonovia ribisnigri. The sequence continues at coordinate 22,989 of JANEHU010005043.1, read as the reverse complement.
ATAAACTCATTTTGTTGTTATTTTATGCTAAAAATTGTACAGCAGAGTGACATACACTTTTTTACGTTATTTTTTTTTTTGATTAGTGATTGATCAGTGACAGATGATATAAGTGACATGGTATATATATATATTATAAAAATATTTTTTATATTGTTCATATTATACAATACTAATTTATTTTAATAAACGTATGAAATCCACATCTATACCTTCCTTCATTCATTTCTCGAGTTTTATCGATAACCATAAAACCGTAATCACTATGATTCCAACATAAATGTGAAATTTTCCGAAAGTCCGAAAAATCCATATCTGCAGACGAATGATCATTGAATATATCGTCGCCGTCGTGCAAAAAGTGCCTAAGTGAAATATGAACTTTGTTGGGAAACCACAATTGAATATTCATAATGGTCTGGAAATTCACAAACTCGTTCCATTTTAATAATGTTAGTCTTAAAAAATCCTTAAATCAGTAAAGAAATTAAACCTTGAATTATCTAATTTTATATTTTAAAATAACTAGCAGAATACTTGTAAAACATAAAAAATGATAGATGAAAAAATGACCAACTGACTTTTTAATCACTTGATCAAATTGAGAAATGACTAACTGACTTACTCAAATCACTTGGTCAAAAAATGTGGAAAGTAAAAATATTATTATTTTATTAGAAAACAAAACAACAAATTATTTATAATTTGAATCAATAAAAAAAAAACAACATAATAATGCTATAGTTTGTTTATAACAATTAAATAACACGTAGTACTTTAAAAAATTATAAACATGATAATATTATTATCATCACAGAAACTTTTGTGTATAGTAATAAATGAAATATAATACCTACTTAAAAATAAATAATAAACATAATAATTTTTTTATGCTTGCGTGTATAACAAAGTAATCAAATAAAACTACTTTATAATAAACAATAGACAATTGTCATAATAATAATAATATAATCACAGAAACTTTTGTGTACCTATAGGATTAAATGAAACATAATACTTTAAAATAAATAATATACATAAATATGTTTTTATACTTGCGTGTATAACTAAGTAATGAAATAAAACTAAATAAAAATATTGCCACCACAGAAACGTTTGTGTGTAGGAATAAATGATACATACTACTTTAAAATAAATAATAAAAATAAAACATTTTTATACTTTTGTGTATAACAAAGTAATGAAACAAATTAATTTACATTAAATAATAGACAATCGTCATAATAATACTAATAATAATATAATCACAGAAACTTTCGTGTATAGGAATAAATGAAATATTTTACTTTAAAGTTAATAATAAACGACATAATAAAATTACTCTGATTGGTCTTCAAATTCAGTTATTATAATATTGGCATCTTTATTTTTTGTACAACTAGGAATATTTTAGTACCATTCATGGAATTCTTTTGGAACTGCTTCGGTATTGCACAACTTTAATAGATCTTTTTTTTTCGCATCAGATATTGGTATTTGTTTTGTGTATAATTGTTTTAATGTTTGTGGGCATTTTGGTGGTCTACCTCTCCCACCAACTCTTATTATTTTAAATTCCTCGTTGGAATAATTATATTTAAATTTTATGGCTGATGGGTTTGACTTTTCGTATCTCATGACTTTTATTTTTAACCAATTAATTTTTTCACAATTTTCATCGACCGACCGATTTTTCATTATTGTTCCTGCTAAACTTCGCAAGTCCATAAAATCAGTGTATTTTAACTCTTGGGCAGAGTAAGGTGAAGAAGACTTGTTACGCCTATTTGATCTGGCTAAGCGACAAATGGTCAACCAATCATGAATAGTATAAACCGGTACATTTTTTTTTGCATTTTCTATGGCACTATGCATACTGTCGACCTCCATTTAAGAGTGGCCGCTCTCCATAAAATGATGTGTCAATATATCTATATTTTGTGAATTATTTACAACAAACAAAAACAACGCTGCAATATATTGATTTCGGTTCTGGCCACTACACGTATCTGAATATAATGATATCTCATTTACATTTTGTGGAAGTTGATTTATCCATTTTAACAAGGCTGAACCGATTTCTGAACTACCCCGTTGCCCTTCAAGTTCAGTCCATAAATAGCAAAATGCTTTGTTCGGCGAAGCAGCTTCATATAATGTCAGATTATAAGTGCATAATTTTCTGCTATAATACATAGACGATACCTCTGACGACGGAATTTGAAGTACGCTTTGCAAATCAAAAGTTGCACTGCAAAAATTTTCACTATGAATGGCACCTATGGTTCCTTGTCTAAATTTTTGGCAGCGAATGACTCGTCTTTTCTCCTAATATGATTTTCATAATTGGTTGCAATATCTTCTTGAACAGGTTTTTCAGCGTTTTTAAATTTTTCACACGACAAACATTGATCTTTTTTAGGTTTAAAAAAATCTAAATTATAATTTTCGGAAAATATAGTGCGGTAGGTAGTTAAAGATACAGGTTCATTTCCTTTTTCGATTGATTCTTGAATGTACAACTCATGCAATTTTGAAATTGAAAGAGTTGGATCTAAATACTGCCGTTTTGTATTTGAACGGCAGTAGTGCGATTCAACAATTGGAAACTTTTCTATATGATTTTTTATAGAATTTATAGTTTCAGAACTTTTTTTATTTACTGGTTCCTTCTTTCCTCTATTGTCTATGTGAAAATTAATTCCGGTTTTTTCATTATAACTTTCAAAAGCTTTATCAACCGGTCCATGACTAATAGAAAGGGTTTTTAAAAAAAATGGTTTGCAAACACGAATCGGAGTATTGTCATTCAAAAATTTATAATTTTTAGATGTTTGTTTAGCGATTCTCGAACATGTTATAGGAACATGTCGTTTAACCCTACGTTAGGCGCGTCGACATTTGTTATGTGGTTGGGCGCGTGGGGGACAGTTGTCAACCATAAATAAATTATTGATTAAAATTAGAAATATTTATAATTTATTACTTTATTTTATTATTAAACGTCAAAATTTACATTATTTATTTATAATTATTTTATTACATATGATTAGAAAGATATAAATAGCTTAAACATTTTTTTTTTATAGTACACAATTTTTACATATGTCTTTTAAATGGTCACCGCACATCCACTTCTTACACTTACAACACCACCTTCTAGTAGTTTTATCACGTGCTCGTCCACAATCATAACATCGACCTCTGGATCCATCTGGTATTTCTGTCTCTATAGCTACCGTATCCTTTTCTCCTAACAGAATTTTAGCACGTCTTCGAAGTTCAATTGGAAGTGTTTCCATTGTAGATCTAAATTGAATTTGTGGTTTTATTAGTTCCCACGACAAGTCTTGTAAAAAGTCGATCCTTTTTATTTTTATATTTTCCGTGTGATTAGCTTTATAAATACATAGTGCATTTATTGCAGCCACGTTCAAAAGATTATAAAATATAACCATTGGCCAGCGTTTTGTGTTACGTGCTACATTATAATTTTGACAATATTGATCAACCAAATCAACACCAGTTTTAGTCCTATTATAGAATGTAATTATATCTGGTTTTTTTTGGTCACCTGTTTCTTCGTCTATCGCATCATCATGATGCATAGACGAGATTGCTAAAACTGTTTTATTTTTTTTTGGACAATATGAAACCAATGTACATTCTTTTTGGAATCCAAATACTGAAGACGTTTCAACTCGTTGTTTGTTTGGTAAAAATTCTTTTGGAATTTCTCGTTTATTTTTACGAACTGTACCTACATATGTAAGTTTTTTTTCTTTCAAACTTATAATCAAAGGCATACTGGTAAACCAGTTGTCACCCGTAATATTTCTATTTGTTCCAAAAATAGTTTCAACTAATCTCAAAACTACATCTTGAGAAGCATTACTAATTTTGTATGGACCGTCGGGTTGTACACCAAGATAGGTCTCTAAATTTAAAGTATATAATTAAATTTAAAACAATATTAAGTGGTATTTGTTCTTTAATTAGTAAATAAAGTCAAATACGACATTGATTTCTGCGTAAAACAAATTGGTGTATAAAACACACCGCGCGTGCAATTATTGAAAAAAAAATGGCGCGTGTAGCTAAGGGTTAAAAAAGAGACTAGATCGCGGTGACAAAGGAATAAACCCATTGGATACTGCTTGTAGAGATCACGATATTGCATATGCATCGAGTTCAAATTTAAAACAAAAAATATTCCTAGAAAACAGAAATTAGTTGCATATGCAGTAACAAACGCAATGAAAGCTAAAAGAAAAATAGGTATGGGTTATAAAGGTAAACGGAAACACACTAAAAAAAGAAATATGTTGAATATAGATTTTATATATATTTTATTATTATAATTATATACACACTTTAGTGAGCTGCAATTTATTATAGTATAATAATATGATACAAATCATTACTATTATTTTGTTATTTTTCTTTTTTTTACTATTGTATTTTACACGCCCTTTTAATATATAATCTACTTAGCTCATTCAGAGGCGTGTGAAAAGGTGTATGTATAAAGCTGTATACACCGGAGGCTGCTTATTTTTTATAGGTAGGTAGGTATACCAAGTACTTATAGGTAAAAAGAACGATAGTAACTATTTTTTTTGGAAAATCAGAAATTTATTTTATAAATTCGATTACAAAAATTTACGCAACTGGAGCTATATATACCTTTGTTTTGTATGTCTATTTTTTTTGAGGAGGGTTTTGTATAAGGGGGTGAGTACCTAGTCAAAAAAATAAAAGCCACACCTGGAACAGCTAGAAGGCTGCGCACACTTATGATTAAAAAAAAAAAAAAATTAGGAAAATCCTTTAGTATATTTAAACAAAAAATCAATAACAAAAAAATAAATATTATATAATTATTATTAATTATTATAGATAGTATAAGGTGTTATACAGGTTATATACTTATAATAAAAAATATATTATTGTATGTTTAACCGTTTTCATATCCCATTAAAAAAAGAAAAAAGAAAATTATAAAATTATAAAATTCTTCAATATTGCAGAGAATATTTATACAAAACAAAAATTATATAAGTATAATAATAGTATTATATTTAACGATGAGATTCATTAATAGTTATTAATACAATACCTATATTATTATTTTTTATGTTAAACTCTTTTAACATAGTTATAAGATCTCATAAATAAAATAAAAAATAAAATCCTTATTAGTAATAAACAAAATATTAACAAAAAAAAAAAATTTTACAAGTAGTAAATATTATGTATGTATATAGGCTATATAGCAGAATAAAATACCTACCTAAAATATACCTAATTATAATAACAATATTATCACCTAATTTTATTTATGTATAGGAACAGGAATTCATATATACAGGAACATATTCAAACAATATAATATAAAAAATAATATTATAATAAAAAATGTAGGTATAGACTTCATAAAATTATACAATAGGAATAAGATATTATATCAATAAGTACTAACTGATATATAGTCACATTTTATGTTAAGAGGACGCGATTTGTCTCTGTCTTACAAATGGGTAACATATTATCAAATTTACGCTCAGCAGTTCAAGTTTTATTCTGGTAGCTTAAAAATTAAAGTGAATCAACCTATTATGAAACTTGATGTTATGAATATTATCTGTGTTGTGCTGGAAGGTTTTTTTTACGATAATTCAGTTTTTAAATGAGTTATAAGAATTTTTAATTTAAATTTATTAGACCTACACGCACAATAACTCACTTAAAACTGAATTTTCATAATAAAACTTCCACCAAAACACAGATAATGTATTCTTACCATCAAGTTTCATAATAGGTTACTCTAATTTTTAAGCTAACAGAATAAAACTTTAATTGAAGCGATGCATAAATTTGCTATGATACGCGTTTGTAAGATGGAGACAACACATATGCAGGTGTGGTTCCTCTTAAGTAATTATAATAATAATACAAATGTATATATTTACTTTTTATTTAAAAATAGTAATAATATATATATATATATATATATATATATATATACTACCTAAATTTAATTATCTGCTACATGGCAAAACCGTTAAAATAGAAAAAAATGATTTTATAATGAACTGTAAATAATGTATAATTATATTATATATTAAATGATATTTTTGACCAGAAGAAATCCTCTGTTTAAAAAGGTGAAGTACTTATATTGTATTTTTTTGTGTCTTATTATTTTTCCTGAAATAAAAAAAAATTAATTAAGTATGTTAAAACAATAATAAATTATTATAATATATACCAGTGGTGGCCAACCTTTTTTTAACTCTGGCCATAAAAAAAAAAATTTTTTGACCGCGGGCCATAAAAATTTTTTTTACTTTAAAGTCATCAGAATTTTAGGTATAGGTATATAGTTTTATAATTAACGACATTTTTATTGTACTTAATAATTTTAATGACTTTATTTAATACTTAACTTAATATTACTACAAATAAAAGAAAATTAAATTGGCTTACATTTCAAAAAATATTTTTAAATAAATTATTAAAACACATATAAAAATAAATATAAACTATACAAAATATCGTTTTACACTTACAAAATATATTTTAAAATGTATTAATTTGTTAATGAGAACTTTGAGCTTGTTTCTGTTGACAGAGGACATTAATATTAGGTTCTAATTTGGTAGAATTTACCCGGAGAACGGCGTATAGATGTTCATTTGTGATGCGAGATCGAGTTTTACTTTTGTTAATTTTCATCGTTGAAAACACTTGCTCACAAATATATGTTGAACCAAATATACAAGACATCTTAGCAGCAAACTTCCGTACATTTGGAAAATCTTCTTCAGACAAATTTGAATAAAACTGAACAAGATTTTGAGAGCTTGTCAAATTATTAAATGTTGTTCTTAAAGAATTATTAGATTGGAGTTCTATAATTTCTAATTGTAAAGAAGCTTCGACAATTTCCGGATTTATATTAAATGGATTTTCAAATAGATTTATAATTGGTTCTTTAGTTCGAATGTCTTTAAAACGATTTTCAAATTCACGAATAAGTGTGTTAATAATTTTTATGCACCTTTGTTTTGGAAATATACCACAATCTTCTGTTTTTAAAGTAGCACAACATTCAAAATGGGAGAAATTTAATTTTTCAATTTGATTTAGAAATAAAGATAATTTATTTTGGAAAGCTTTTACTGAACCGAACAATGTGCTTACGAGTTTTTCTTTTCCTTGTAGTTTTAAATTTAACAAGTTCAGATGATGTGTTATATCTTTTAATATTGCTAAATCCCATAGCCATTCACCATCATTTAATTGTGTATATTGTTTATTTTTTTCAATTAAGAAAATTTCGATTTCATGGCGCAGGAAAAAAAATCTTTTCAAAATTTTTCCTCTACATAGCCAACGTACATTACTGTGATATAAAACATCTTTATACTCAGACTCTATTTCTGAAAGAAAATTTTGAAATTGGCAATGATTCAATCCATGTGATCTTATAAAATTAATAATTTGTACTACAATAGACATAACATTTTCTAAATCTAAAACTTTCCCACATAGTGCTTGTTGGTGAACAATGCAGTGAATTCCAATTGGTGGAGATAGATTTAGTTCAGACATTTTTGAGTTTATTCTTCCGATTAGTCCACTCTTAGAGCCTATCATACTTTTTGCACCATCTGTAGTAATACTAACAAGATTTTCAAAATCAAGACCTAGATTTTTGAATGTATTTAATAAAGCTTTGAGTATATCTTCTCCTGTTGTAGTACCACTCAAACTCTCCAACGCTCCCAACTCTTCTGTTATTTCAAAATTTGCATTCACACCTCGTAAAAAAATTAGAAGCTGTGCCGTATCTACCATATCTGTACTCTCATCTAATGCTATTGAAAAATATTGAAAATGTTTTACTCTGTCTTGCACTTGTTCAAAAAGATTAAGTCCAAGATCTTCTATTCTTCTAGTAATTGTTTGGCGTGACAAACTAACTTGTTCAAACAAACATTTATTCTCAGGACATATTTCATCAATAACATGTAACATACACTTCTTCACAAATTCTCCATCAGAAAACGATTTACTTTCTTTGGCTATTAACTGAGGAACTCGATAACTAGAACGGATAGTAGACACGTTTTGTTCACATTTTTTCTTAAATATATTTTGTTGAAAATTAAGATTTTTTTTTAAGAAATTAAATTTTTCTATTCTTTCTTTTCCTTCTAAATTTTTAAATTTGTCTTTATGTTTAGTTTCATAGTGTCGTTTTATGTTGTATTCTTTTAAAACTGCAATAGTTTCTTTACATATTATGCACATACCTTTATTTTGCCATTCTATACAAAAGTAATCGTCTTCCCACTGATTTTTAAAAACACGACATTCCGAGTCAATTTTCCGTTTTTTGTTAGACATAATGAATTTTTACAATACACAACGTAATATTACATTAACTTTATATTATTCCTGACCGCAGACGAATAACGACTGATCACGATGGCTGTAGAAACTACAATGTAGATAAAATTGGTCGCGCGACGAGCACAGTAATATTACTATATGTTGTATTACTATATATTGCTATACTAGTATACTACTAATATAATATTGTAGTTTCTACAGCCATGGTGATCGTATGAAAATAAGATAAGATACGGTAATGCTATTTATATTATTAAATTACATTGCAACAACAAAAACGCTACGATATGGCGATACGGGATTAAATATGAAGAATGTATACTGTATATTTTTAATTTTTTTTTTTACGTAAATGTAAAATATTATACTTCTTTCGCGGGCCAGATATTAAATGATGGCGAGCCGTAGTTTGGCCATCACTGATATATACTATGAACAAAGTATATACTTATTATACACTAGCTGTATTATAATAATATATATATAAATATTTATATATATTATTATGATTATTTCCAAAAACAAATAACTTTATATGGTTGTTAATTGGTTAGGTATACTATACATAGTTATATTTATTATAATTTTAAATCAATAATATTTACTCTTGTTCTCTAGATGCTCTTAATGGTGTTTGAACTAGCCATTTAATAACAACTTGTGCCACTTCTTTGTTTGTGATATTGGGATTTTTGTATCGCGAAAGAGCTATTAATATTATTAAAACCAATATTGTTAGTGTAAAATAGTATTAACATAATTTATGGATTAATATATGCTTTCATAATGAATTAAAAATATAACTCACCCAAAATCACTTTAAAAAAGTTTGGAAGATCTTTTTCAAATGAGTGTTTAGATCTTTTCCCCTGCCAACTATATTGTGAAGCAAGCGTATTTGTCATAGTGTAAGCCAAAGCATTTATGATTATATTTTGTAAATTAAGACCACCTAATTTTTTCAAATGGAAGCTCTTCAAGCTGGAAAATATTTAATTACTCAATTAGAAATGATTTAGGTATAATGTAGAAATTCAGGAGTTTGTATAATAATATATATGTTATATATTACCGATATACCACATATTATACTATACAGTCATTTTTTTTATATCAATCAACAATCCATATTAGTTTTGTTTTAAAATATTTTAAGAACTTTTAATTTCATATACTTAATATGTTGATGTTTTATATCTAAAACATTGAATAAATCCTTATAGTATAAAACGCTAAGACGGTGTCGCCCCCTATGGCGTTTTTATGCGTTATTTAGTGAACGCCGGACCGTGCGGCGGGTAGAACGAGCGCGCGTAGCCGTCGCCGCGTTATCGCCGACGCCTTATCAATTTTATTACGAGTTTTCGAGAGAAATTCGACTTTTTTTTTCGAAAAGTCGAGTTTTACCCCCCTCCGGGGCGACGCGCGGCCCCGCTCGGACCTTATTCGCGTTCCCCGGGAGATTTGACCGCCGCGCGTCTACGCGCTTTATTCGTCTCGACCCTTTCTCGGCGGAGATCGCGCGCGAACCGCCGGCCGCCAAAGCGCCCCGTCCGGCCGTTTTTTTCCCGAAAAGTCGACTTTTAACCCACTTTTAAACGTCTCATCTCGCCGCTCGCCGCGTATTCGGAATACCCGCTAAATTTACCGTCGGCTTTATTACCCGCTTCGATCCCGGCGAGTGCCGCGGGCGAGTAAAACCGACGACAGTAGAGCCCAGAATCGGCCGCCGCGGCGTCGTCATTACTATATTTATTACTACTACTACTATATACGCGTAGACGTTTTGGATTTTTTTCCCGTAAATCGCGTTCTCTCCGGGAAAACGCGGCGGAGGACGTCGTCCCCCGTCCGACGCGGCAGACCGCCCGACCCGGGCGGACGACGGCGTAGCGTTCGCGATTCGCCTCGGCGGCGAGACGCCTTAAGAGGCAGAGATTTCACACCAGTTCTCAACTCGATAGGTAGGTAGGTAGGATTAGGGCGTTAGGCAGGTTACCCGGCGGTCGAGCGTTCGATACCGGCCGCGGCGAATTGTGTAAATTTGTGGCGGCCGTGTTAATTCGAAATTCTTTTTTTCGTTTTTTTTTCATTCTTTTCTTCGTTTTTTTCGTCAGAACGCGGCGGCGAGACGACTTAATGGGCATTGATTTCACACCAGTTCTCAACTCGATAGGTAGGTAGGTAGGATTAGGCGGTAGGCAGGTCAACCGACGGTGGAGCGTTCGACGCCGGGTGGCCGGATCGTGGAAATTTGCGGCGGCCGTGTTAATTCGAAATTCTTTTTTTCATTTTTTTTTTTTTGCGATTTATTTATTTTGTATTAATTCTTTTTATCCGCGTTCGGTTTAAACGATTATTGCTACGGACTTATTGATTAATTCATTCGGATATTTCTATTGCACCGTGTAAGGGACTTGGTTGTTCGAGGCGATTAAATAGTTAAATTAAATACTCACAATAGTTATAACTCATGCGTATGCATGTAATATTTACATAGCAGATACCTACTTATAAGTCACAGTAGTAGGTACCTAATATAATAAGTTATTATATTTGTAGTTTACCTACTTAAAGAGTAGGTACTTACATGATATTGATTGAACTAACTGAATTAAGTACGGTTACCTAATACAAAGTATAGGTAATGTCGGTGATAGGGTAGGACTATTATTGGAAGTAAAATGTAGTTTTCACAATGATATAATGACACAGCAACATTTGTATACTTATACAATACTGTTGTATTACATTTTGTAAAGTAGTTGGTGGAGGTGGTTGAATAGTGTTATAGAGCTACTTACAATAGGTTATAACTCATGCATACGTATATCTAATGTGTACGTAGCAGTTACCTATGAGTTTTGTATTGTCTGCTTAATAGGTATATATACACATACTAAGCATATTGTAATAATAACTATATGTATATGTATTTGAATGTTAATGCCTTAATGGGTAGTGAACAATTTAGTTTACCTACACATCTACTTAAAGAGTAGGTGCATGGTATTGATTGAACCGACTTAATTAAGTGTGGGTGCCTAATGTCGGTGATGAGATAGGACTAAGTAAAATTAAGTAAAATGTAGTTGAGCATAGCTACATAGGTAGTTTAACTGCTATATATTTTTTTTTTATATATATGAGTACCCACAAAACGCTAAGACGGTGTCAATTGATATAGGTACTTCTATAATATTTCAAATTTCAATAGATATTGAAGTTTAATAATGCTGTATTATACTTAGTATTATTATATTAATTACGTGCGTTAATATTTGATTACAATTATTTGATTTATATTATTATATTATTATATATATATATTATATATAATAAACGCAATACTACAGTACTGCCATTAGATTTAAGATTATGACTTATGAGTAACGCGTACCTAACCTGACGTTATCGGTGGAGTGAGTAGCCGCGCGGGGAAAAACTTTAGCGACGTGAAACGCGCCGTGTCATCAAACGTCAACTTGTGCCCAGTGTCCGTACGGCGAACGTCTTAGCGCACCGAAAAGTTAATTTTTCTCTGTTTTCTTAACTTTCCCTTAACTTTTCTGTGCGCATTTCGGACGCCTTTTCCACGCGCGAGCGCATACGTTGTGTTTATTTTTTTTTTTTTTTTCTAGGTTTTTTTTTAGGCCGTCGAACGCCGCTTTTCATACAAGTGAGTAACACTTTTCATACTAAAACACGTGTATTGTTATTATTGTTGTTACACTAGCACTTTGAAATATTATTCGCGTTCGGTGTTCATAACCGGACGTAGATTTATACGCGAGTTCGTTTTAAGACCGTACACAAATTTAATGACAATAACATAATAATAATAATATTCACCGTCTTTCTAAAAATAGTACACACACTGATAACACACTGATTAGCAATATAATTTTTTTCACTTGACATTTTAAAAATGTTAAACTACATCATTAAAACTTCACTCTTTAGGCTGCCCCGTCACGATGGTCAAACGCTGTGTGATATGTGGGAATGTGGACGATATCGATGGCGTTTCAGTTCACGGGTATTTACGATTTCACACAACGCGTTAATGAATATCGACGTAATGATATTATATTGTGACCTTTAGATTTCCAAATGGCTTACGTCGTCTCGAGTGGGTGGCGTTTGTGGAAGACCGCGGTCTTCCCGTGTACCGGACCTCCAAGCTGTGTTCCAGGCATTTTGTTGCTGGTGTTGACTACGTCGTAGGAGATGCACGACGCCGCCACCTGTCACGCACAGCGGTGCCGTCTCTGGTGAGTGTATACATTATGTATAATATATAGTTAGGTACTTGGCCGTAAATACACTTTGTTACTTTGCCACTAATACCGTGGTGTACTCTCGTGAGTTTAATACACCTGCTGTGTACACGAACTTGTGTTTTATAAGAAGCTACCTTACTGCTAAGCTACCTAACTTGACTTGACGGTATTCAACGTTTTTGTTACAACATAAACCTACTGCACGAGTATGCCGCCAAACATAATAAATACCTACCCGTGTACTTTTTGACAGTGAGTTGTGTTATGTTTTGTATGCCGACAACAGTGTACCTACTTTTACAATATGGAAATTACTTTACATTTTTTAAACATCGTTCAGCAGCGCTAATTTGCATTTCATCTGTTTATTCTACGACATGTAATTATTAAATTTAATGACAATAAGACGTGTCTCTGTTGGTATACTTATACTTTACCATACTATACTATACTATACTGACTAGGTACGACATTCTTGAAAACTAAAAGCCTGAATTTACATTCGACTTCATATATTCACATAACTTGAACGACATTCAATAGTGTTAATGGTGTTATTGCATATTATTAAACACTTTGATACCGTTGACTGAAACAGATAATTATTTTGATTCCTACATTGCTTCATACTATACCATAAATATATCAACTTGACTTTAACCTAAAGAGAATACTTTAAGTTTTACATCTTAATATTACTACTACACAAAGTATTCCTAGAATAGCTCTCTACTAACCTCTCTCTCCTTTATTTGTAAATTGTGTAGGTACTAGATAAGTATTTTATCATTTCACATGTGTTATTCTCAGTAGTGTTAAGATTATTTCAATACCTTCTTATACTTTATTTTTATATAAGTAGGTACATTTTGTACACCGTACAATGTACAATTTATATGATCCAACAATAGTATAGATACTTACATTTATTATTATTTATTATTGGTTAGGCTGGCCAGAGATTAGATTTTCGTTTAGGTAGTTAACTAATGCAGACTCAAACATGCAGACTACAACATGTGAGCTTTTATTAGTGAAACATCATAAATGTTGCCCAAAGTAACAAAATACTTGAACGTTTTCTTACACGGTTCTCAATATTACTTAATATTACTTAATAACAAAATATTATGTACACTGTTTTAGACCCTGCACTACTACAGCACAACAGCAACATGTTTTACTTAGCAAAAGTCACTACAAAGTCTTTTACTATCTCAATACTACTACAATGTCAATTTTAGGTGGTTACTTACATTCAGCAGTACTTACATTTTATATTATTATATTATAAAATATTGTATTAAGGTTGGGTTAGGCAGAACTTAGAAAAAGGTGTAGTTAAATATATTAAAACATATTAAACAGCATTGTTAATTGTACAGTGCTCCCAGTGTTGCCTCCAATGACTACAAGTAGTAATCACAGTTAGTTATGCCTCTCTGTATTTTAAATGTACTTTTAATATAGGCATTCATACACTTTTAAATTGTTCCTACAAAATACAAACACATTTGTATAAAACTTACTCATTAACCATGCAATAAAAACTATACTATACTATACTATAACGGTTAATAGAACTATACTAATAACATCATATAAACTAGGAACAACTATATTGTATTTGTTTTATTACTATCGGTTATTAGCAATGTTTAATTATCATACTTCACACACCCCTCCGACGACAATGAGTAATGTCTAACCTATGGTTACATTACTTACGTACTTAATCTTCACTTTACTCATTACAGTTACACATAATTCACATTACACATTATAGTTACACATAATCTACATATTATCTACATATAACTTTATCCAACCGACACGAGATTATAAATATGTATGAACACACAACCGATTAAAGTTCTGTATAAATTATACTCTTTTTTTTTTTTTGTTATCGCTGTTTTTTTGTTCTTATTCTTTGAAAAATACCTTGAACAACATTGCTGTTCGAAAACAAATAATTATTTTGATACCTATACTTATTGTTGTTATTGATACTGCAAAACCTATATTGTTGAACCTAACCTAACACAATTCTATAATTTATATGTTTATTAAATATTCTTTATTGAAATACGATTAAATGTTCTTCTTTGTATTGTTGTAAGTAAAAGTTCTGTATAAAAATTATTTTAACTGTAAGCCCATTCATACGGGACACACCGTGTATTAGAATACTAACCGATTTAAACCTCTGGCGCGAACAATGTTCTTTAAGTGAAATATGTTTGTATTAGACATGTATTAAACCTTTTATCACATTGATGATTCACACATTCAATACAACATTATTTTGTAATACTTTTTAAGAAATAACTTGAACTACAACATTCATTTTATACTATCTCTCCTATACTAGCTATATACATCATAGGTAGACTTTTTCACTTGAATTCAGGTGTAACTATTAAGTAGTTTTAATTGTACAGTACTCACACACTCCCGTGTTGTATTTTTGTTAGTACTTGAAATTTACATACATTACATACAAACTATACATTTCACATGGATCAACAAAATATTTATACTTATTTTTTTACACAGTTCTTAATATTACAATTTCAATTGTATGATACATTGGTATTCTTTGGTAGGTACATTAAATACCAACTGTAAGAACTCTACAAGAACTGTACAATTGTACTTTATTTGCGAGTCGTGCAATTGAAACTTCACACGTGACACTCTTAGTAATGTTTAAATTATTGCAATACTATTTATTTGCTGATGGTTATCACATGGTTATTTAAGATAAAATGTGTACACTGTACTTACTACTCTGTACTGACGAAATTACAACATAGTAGATGCATTATAATACTGGAATAGTGAAACTTACTTATTACAACATATTTGACAGTTATGGAGTTCACACAATAACACATGGTGTCCGCAAATTGATTAAACTGCAGTTACATTAAGTCTTTATTATTATATATAAATGAAATTTTGTCTTACGGTCATTTAGGCAGACCTTGGGTATAGGTGTATTTCGTGCAACTTTACATTCAACTCATCATATAATTTATAGTTGTTTCAATATAGGTACCTATACTTACTGTTAATAATGTTAATATTGTTACATAAACATGTTTGCGTTTCAGTCTAAACGTTTTTCTCTGAATTTCTTTGTTTTATTCTTTAAATAATAATATTTGTACTGTTTCTAATAGTTTCTCAATACTGGCACTGGATCAAGCTTGATTTGATACTTTATACTTTTGATGATTGATTGATACTACTTAAGTAGACTATTTTTACTTGAAAAAGTGTGGCTAGGTATGTGATGTAGAATGATAGTTATAAAGTTTTTAATTGTACAGTACTCGCAACACCTTCAATGACAATAAGTAGTTTTATAGTTGTTGTCGATGTCATAACTCACTGTATTTTAAGTGCAGTCTTAATAGAGGTATTCATAATGTTTTCTTACACACAGTTCTTAACTTAACTTTTATTCGTTTCTAAAAAAACAACATTTCACTGTTCACCACTGGCTACTCCACTGTGTGATTTATCTACTTTGATACATTTCCTGTAAACCATTCATTTTATACGCATTACGTTTAAATTAATAACTACATTGTACAATAATGACATTACCCATGCAATATACATTTAGTGAAAGTAATATGATAGTAGATGCTATAGTTTGTTATTATTATTATTATTATTATTATTATTATTATTATTGTTATTGTTATTATTATGTAACTATTATCAACCTAACTTATAGGTATTCGAGAACGTCCGGATGGAGGGGGTGGAGGACCTGGAAGTGGTCGACGTTCAGGTTGATGAGGTTGGGGACGTGGAAGTGGTCGACGTCCAGGTGGTTGGGATGGAGGACGTGGAAATGGTCGACGTCCAGGTGGATGGGTTGGAGGACGTGGAAGTGGTCGATGTCCTAATGGAGGGTATGGAGGACCTGGAAGTGGTCGACGTTCAGGTTGATGAGGTTGGGGACGTGGAAGTGGTCGATGTCCTAATGGAGGGTATGGAGGACCTGGAATTGGTCGACGTCCAGGTGGATGGTGTGGAGGACGTGGAAGTGGTCGACGTCCTGGTGGATGGTGTGGAGGACGTGGAAGTGGCAGACGTCCAGATGGAGGGGGTGGAGGACGTGGAAGTGGTTGAAGTCCAGATGGACGACGTGCGAGCAGAACTGGACTTCGTGGACATGCTCGACGAGTTGCAGCCAGACGTTAACGAAGAGGTGAGTTAATAAGTCTTCTTACTTATAATCTTACTTATAAAAAACTAAGAAAAAAAATTAACATTATCATTTTAATTGTAGTTTGGACCGATTCCCGCGGGTGTTCCGGTCGAACGACCTAGAGTGCGTGCGCCCGTCATTGACCGGCCGGCCGGGGTGGGACACCCGCTTCCAGAGCGCTACAACGTGGGCACGTTGGACGCTGTCTGCGGGGAATGTGACGCCCGTCACTTTGAAGTCGAGCGTACCAACACGGGTCACTTCTCAACGTGTTGCAATAACGGCCAAGTGACGGCTGCAGGACACCGTGCGTTGTTGCCTGCTCCCTACCTCATAATGAATATGTTGATTGATGATTCGCAAGATGGCCGTAGATTTCGAGCGGACATTCGTCGGTACAACAACGCTCTGGCATTCGCTGCGTTTAGCAGTGACGCAAACGACAGGCGATTGCCAGGGCGAGGGCCGCGGACGATGTGTGTCCACGACCAGACGTATCAGAGGACCAATAATGACGTGGCCGTTGACCGGATCGATGCGAAATACTGTCAGTTGTATTTCATCGAGTCCGGAGAGGCCAACAGACGCTGAATCGATATGGCCCGGCAGAGGAACTGTCAGCATGAACTGTCCGAGGTTGTGATGGGACTCTTGGACGGTTTGCTGCGGGACATAAATCCGTATGCATTGGCTTTTATGTAAGGAAACTTAAACATAAACTAATTACTAACACTAACACTAGGAATATGAATTTGCCCCTTAGAGTAAATACTTTTTACAGATACCTTTCTTAGAATATGAAAAAAATATGATAAAATATTTTGCACGCTGTGTCAAATAAACTAATGGTTAACCATGTTAATTACACTGCAGTATACATTAAATCCGATATTACATTGACATTAGAGTATATATGACATTAGACTATATTTCCAAACAAACAGTTAATACTATACAATTAAATTTATAACACCTCCTTTAACCTAATGCTTAATTTTCTATGAAAACTTAATTAATACTCTAATAATTAACAATTGCCAACAAGTAAACAATTGTTATTGTTAATAAATTTAAATAAATCCTTAAATTCTACTACAAACATAGGTAAACTTATTAAGGTTAGGTAAGGCACAAGATTATTTGAAATAATACATTCGTTGTTAAGACTACACTAACTATGAATTACTCAACCTACTACAGTCATCACTGAATGATATAACATTAAATATTACACAGGGCTCGGACGTTTATGTCTTAACATATTTCAGAATTATACCAAAATGTTCTATTTTACCTTTGTATATAATAATATTATTGTAATTGTATTGCACTCTTCCAATATAGAATGATGATTTAAGATATTGTGTGGTCCTCGGAATTGCTACTAAAAATATAGATATGGACTTGCATTAAGACTCATTAAAATAAGACTTGTAATTTATTACATTGTTGTTATTTAGACTGGGAATATGAATTAATCAACCTCGATGTCAATAATGTTTTATTAGTACTTTCATACATGTATATTATATGTGTTGATTACACTCTTACTCTGCTACCGGTGTAGAGTTAAATTACTGAATGATATAAAATTAAATTTGGATGTTTTTATATTTTATTTTATTATTATTTTAATGATTGGATTTTTCTATGTAACCATATACTTTAAATACACACATAAATAAGCTTAGTACACTATCCTCACTCACACACACGTTTATAATATATAATATAATATATTATATATTATGTTAATTATACTCTTATTATATTACATTTCAACAAATTCCTTTACTTAAAATATACTATTTCCTATTGATTAATACAATCAATTTCATTCCAAGTCATATATAATTCATATGGTCAATACCATCACAGCTCTACTTATCTCAGCCCAACTTCGCCCCTCTTCTTTGCAATTACAATTCACAATTATTTGTACACTTGTATGTGTTTAATATATGAATATATTAACATGTCTATATTTTTTTCAGGAATATGCGTGCGGTGTGGCTGGCAGAAAGAGACCTAGCCGACGCAGATGCCGCTGGTGTGCGACCTAGGCCAGTCACTATGCATTTCGTCGAAGACAGGGCCCGGGATCGTGGGAGAAACAACCTGCCTACCGCCAATGAAGTCGCGGCAGTGTTCGTAGGTGAGGACGGTCGTCCTCCCAGAAACATCAATCTGGTCATCTACGACACGAACCAAATCGACCCGCAACACAGGATGCAAAATATACCAGCGGGTTAGTTAATACATATTTCATAGAACTTTTCTATAAACACAATTTTTGTTATTAAATATTCACAAGATTATTAACACTGAGAATTGAATTACTTCCTTTTTGCCTATTGTACACCTTATGGGCGGCACACACACACACACATAATATTATAATAGATGTCACAATTTACACTGAATATTATAACCGTTAGTAATAAAGAGTAAAAATTACACACCCCATCATATAAATTTAAAACTATACAATGCACTTTTTGGAATTTCATTAGGTACCTCATAAAGTCATAACTAATATGTAAACCGACCTTAACCCTCTCACTTATGCAGTAATACTTTTTAAATTAACAGTTTAAATTCATTATATTTATGTGATAAAAGAAAAGCCATTATACTATAATATATACATACATTTCATACAGCATGGATCAACAAATTACCTAGGTTAGGTAAATTAACAAATGTCTCATCAATTTTCCTCCTAAATAAATCATACTCATTTTGTACTGATAGTATTTAGGTAGTTTTTTATGTTATGAAATGTAACCATGGCTTTAATTGTACAGTACATACACACACACACACACACACACACACACACACACACACACACACACACCTCTCTAATGACAATAAGTAGTGTTATGTTTTGTATGTTGTGTACTAGATAATATTTTATCATTAGTCAATCCTATAGTTACATTACTTCAATGCTTAATTCACTGTGTTCTTTTCTTATTTCATAATTTGTTTATACTTAGTAACTGACAAATATGCACTATTCATATATTTATTAACACTTGAAATACAAATTATCTGATCTTAGAGTTTATTTTATAGATTACCTTTATTTTGCGGTTCTACAAATTATGTTACTATTTATAATAATACTTTATAATACTTTAGATTCAATGTGTTTTTTTATTTTTAATAATTCGTTTTTAACTTTATATGTAGGTTTTACTATGTACTATGTATTGTAGATTATATTATGTACTACCACAGAGAGTATAATATTGATAAAGTGTCATTATAGGTATTACATTTAAAATTTTTACTATTCCATTGTTATACTTCTACAAGTGTGTCCACAGTGTTATTTTACTCACTTACTTTTTCCTACCACCTAGCACATGAATATTAATTATTATATTAATTTTTTAAGGTTTTTAGAGCAGTGTATACATTCACCTGTAACTTTTATGTTTTTTTTTTACTTCTGTATAATATCATTTGTGTTGTTTGGGTATTATTATTATTAGATTCAATACGTTATTTTGTTTTTTTTTTATTTACTATAATTTAATACACCATTCATACATTCATTTATTTTTAATAATTACCACCAAGTGTCTAAGAGTTTTGTAATTATAATTATATTATTATGTGGGTTGTACTCTATGTTGTATATGATATGTAGACATGAATTAACATTTCTCCCACATTGTATGTCTACAGCTTTACCATTCTTATATATATATATTATATTATATACAGGGACTTATGCATCCATTAGATTCACTATATGATTATATTTTACTAACACCTAACCATAGGTAACACCGGTTAGATTAATACCCTGTTGTGTTGTTCACTAACAGTTAAAATATAGAGTACAGTTTTCAAAAAAATAATTTTTAGGTTCTTAGTTTGATTAAATATTTCAATTCGCTTTACTTAAAAATTATGTACTTGATATCCACACAACACAAGGGTAACTCCATACCCTAACTCTCTACAAAGTATTGATTTAGCTTTTCACTTAAAATAATATATACCATTCGTTACATTTCTCAAGGGTCGTGTCACGCGGATCCGATGTTGTATCCGCTGTTTTTCCCACACGGCGAAGCCGGTTGGCATAACGGGATGTTGCAAGAGGGCAACCGACAAAATAATGTCCGCACTCGGAACAGCATCAGAGAGTTTGTGTGCTACCGCCTGGCCGTTCGATATCAGGGAAATAACGATGAGAGACATGAACTATTTAGTTTATTACATCAAGGTCGTTTCTTGCTACAGATGTATGTTTGCGACCAGTACGTTCGAATGGAATCGAACAATCTCAACTATATCCGTTTGAATCAGAGGGATCTCCTCGCTGAGGCTTATCAAGGGCTCATGGATCACGTGAACCAACAGCTACACGTGGATCCCATGGCGGTCGGACGTAGGATCATTTTACCATCAACGTTCGTGGGCAGCGATCGCTTCAACAAAATGTGCTATCAAGACGCTATCACCATAGTCCGTTCCAAGGGTAAACCTGACGTGTTCATAACTTTTACGTGCAATCCCAGGTGGTCGGAGATCACGGACAACCTGGCGGTTCACAGCACAGCAAGCGACAGGCCTGACCTGGTGGGCAGGGTGTTCAACAGGAAACTAAAGCAGCTACTGGGTGACATAACTGTTAATCGTGTGTTTGGTAATGTCAGCGCTTACGTTTATACTATTGAGTTTCAGAAACGTGGTCTGCCCCATGCGCACATACTTCTAATCCTGGCCGAGGATAGTAAGTTTCGCACGGCGGCGGACGTCGACGAGGTGGTTTGCGCCTTCCTGCCGGACCCGGCAACCGACAGGCGCTTGCACGCCTGCGTGACGTCCCACATGATACACGGGCCTTGTGGAACAGTCAACCCACAGTGTCCGTGCATGGCGGACAACAGTTGTACCAAAAATTTTCCAAAACCGTACGCAGAAGAGACTGTGTACGTTGCGGACGGCGGTTATCCAAAGTACCGCCGACCGGACAACGGCCGAGTGGTCCTTGTGCGAGGTCACGAGGTCGGTAACGAGTGTGTAGTGCCGTACAACCTTTACCTTCTGGCCAAGTACGACGCACACATCAACGTCGAAATCTGCACTTCCATAAAGAGTGTCATGTATATTTACAAATACATATACAAAGGGCACGACCGTGTGACATTGGAAGTGCAGGACCAAGATGAAATTGCCAAGTGAGTCTTTACCTTACACTACACTTTTACCGATATAAACGTTATTATAATTATTTAATTTCATAATTCACATATTTCTAAATTTAAAAGTGCATGTAATTTTTAAATTTTAATACCTACACACAAGTTGCACATGTACCTACACACCATAGTTGCAAAGTGAAACACACTTATATTGATTTAATTGATATTCAATTGATAATTGACATCAATAGTGTCTAAGAGCTGTACAATTTTATTATATTATTAAGTTTTTTAGGTTTTTAATGGCAGTTGCCAATACATTCATCAATACTTTACATTAAAAGCGCTGTTTCTATTAAATTAAATCATCATTCGTGCATTTATTTTATTAATTTTATTTATTATTAACGGTATTTATTCAACGGTATCTAAGAGTTATATAATTATGTATACATAGGTTGTACTATATATTGTAGATTTTATTATGTACTTCTACAGAGAATTAGATTGGTGGTCTACATTTTACACCGATTACATTAACTATTTTACTCACTATTTACAACGTAGCACATGGACATTTATTTTATTAATTATTTTTAGGGCACATTATTTGTATATATTCACCTTTTATGTTTTTTTACTTTTGTATAATATCATTTGTGTTGTTTAGGTATTATTATTATTATTATTATTATTATTATTACACTCAATTAATTATTTTATGTTTTCCATTCAAGCCTTTTATATACATTGCATATTGCATATTGCATATAGTATTGAAGTAGTCATTTAAATTAAATCACCATTCATTTATTTATTTTTCATAAACTAAGAGTAAGAGTTATATATGTATACAAAGGTTTTACTATATTATGTTGTATATGAT
>JANEHU010005042.1:0-15618 GCA_027563435.1 Nasonovia ribisnigri | reverse complement strand
AGTAAAATGTAGTTTTCACAAAATGATATAATGACACAGCAACATTTGTATACTTATACAATACTGTTGTATTACATTTTGTAAAGTAGTTGGTGGAGGTGGTTGAATAGTGTTATAGAGCTACTTACAATAGGTTATATAACTCATGCATACGTATATCTAATGTGTACGTAGCAGTTACCTATGAGTTTTGTATTGTCTGCTTAATAGGTATATATACACATACTAAGCATATTGTAATAATAACTATATGTATATGTATTTGAATGTTAATGCCTTAATGGGTAGTGAACAATTTAGTTTACCTACACATCTACTTAAAGAGTAGGTGCATGGTATTGATTGAACCGACTTAATTAAGTGTGGGTGCCTAATGTCGGTGATGAGATAGGACTAAGTAAAATTAAGTAAAATGTAGTTGAGCATAGCTACATAGGTAGTTTAACTGCTATATATTTTTTTTTTATATATATGAGTACCCACAAAACGCTAAGACGGTGTCAATTGATATAGGTACTTCTATAATATTTCAAATTTCAATAGATATTGAAGTTTAATAATGCTGTATTATACTTAGTATTATTATATTAATTACGTGCGTTAATATTTGATTACAATTATTTGATTTATATTATTATATTATTATATATATATATTATATATAATAAACGCAATACTACAGTACTGCCATTAGATTTAAGATTATGACTTATGAGTAACGCGTACCTAACCTGACGTTATCGGTGGAGTGAGTAGCCGCGCGGGGAAAAACTTTAGCGACGTGAAACGCGCCGTGTCATCAAACGTCAACTTGTGCCCAGTGTCCGTACGGCGAACGTCTTAGCGCACCGAAAAGTTAATTTTTCTCTGTTTTCTTAACTTTCCCTTAACTTTTCTGTGCGCATTTCGGACGCCTTTTCCACGCGCGAGCGCATACGTTGTGTTTATTTTTTTTTTTTTTTCTAGGTTTTTTTTTAGGCCGTCGAACGCCGCTTTTCATACAAGTGAGTAACACTTTTCATACTAAAACACGTGTATTGTTATTATTGTTGTTACACTAGCACTTTGAAATATTATTCGCGTTCGGTGTTCATAACCGGACGTAGATTTATACGCGAGTTCGTTTTAAGACCGTACACAAATTTAATGACAATAACATAATAATAATAATATTCACCGTCTTTCTAAAAATAGTACACACACTGATAACACACTGATTAGCAATATAATTTTTTTCACTTGACATTTTAAAAATGTTAAACTACATCATTAAAACTTCACTCTTTAGGCTGCCCCGTCACGATGGTCAAACGCTGTGTGATATGTGGGAATGTGGACGATATCGATGGCGTTTCAGTTCACGGGTATTTACGATTTCACACAACGCGTTAATGAATATCGACGTAATGATATTATATTGTGACCTTTAGATTTCCAAATGGCTTACGTCGTCTCGAGTGGGTGGCGTTTGTGGAAGACCGCGGTCTTCCCGTGTACCGGACCTCCAAGCTGTGTTCCAGGCATTTTGTTGCTGGTGTTGACTACGTCGTAGGAGATGCACGACGCCGCCACCTGTCACGCACAGCGGTGCCGTCTCTGGTGAGTGTATACATTATGTATAATATATAGTTAGGTACTTGGCCGTAAATACACTTTGTTACTTTGCCACTAATACCGTGGTGTACTCTCGTGAGTTTAATACACCTGCTGTGTACACGAACTTGTGTTTTATAAGAAGCTACCTTACTGCTAAGCTACCTAACTTGACTTGACGGTATTCAACGTTTTTGTTACAACATAAACCTACTGCACGAGTATGCCGCCAAACATAATAAATACCTACCCGTGTACTTTTTGACAGTGAGTTGTGTTATGTTTTGTATGCCGACAACAGTGTACCTACTTTTACAATATGGAAATTACTTTACATTTTTTAAACATCGTTCAGCAGCGCTAATTTGCATTTCATCTGTTTATTCTACGACATGTAATTATTAAATTTAATGACAATAAGACGTGTCTCTGTTGGTATACTTATACTTTACCATACTATACTATACTATACTGACTAGGTACGACATTCTTGAAAACTAAAAGCCTGAATTTACATTCGACTTCATATATTCACATAACTTGAACGACATTCAATAGTGTTAATGGTGTTATTGCATATTATTAAACACTTTGATACCGTTGACTGAAACAGATAATTATTTTGATTCCTACATTGCTTCATACTATACCATAAATATATCAACTTGACTTTAACCTAAAGAGAATACTTTAAGTTTTACATCTTAATATTACTACTACACAAAGTATTCCTAGAATAGCTCTCTACTAACCTCTCTCTCCTTTATTTGTAAATTGTGTAGGTACTAGATAAGTATTTTATCATTTCACATGTGTTATTCTCAGTAGTGTTAAGATTATTTCAATACCTTCTTATACTTTATTTTTATATAAGTAGGTACATTTTGTACACCGTACAATGTACAATTTATATGATCCAACAATAGTATAGATACTTACATTTATTATTATTTATTATTGGTTAGGCTGGCCAGAGATTAGATTTTCGTTTAGGTAGTTAACTAATGCAGACTCAAACATGCAGACTACAACATGTGAGCTTTTATTAGTGAAACATCATAAATGTTGCCCAAAGTAACAAAATACTTGAACGTTTTCTTACACGGTTCTCAATATTACTTAATATTACTTAATAACAAAATATTATGTACACTGTTTTAGACCCTGCACTACTACAGCACAACAGCAACATGTTTTACTTAGCAAAAGTCACTACAAAGTCTTTTACTATCTCAATACTACTACAATGTCAATTTTAGGTGGTTACTTACATTCAGCAGTACTTACATTTTATATTATTATATTATAAAATATTGTATTAAGGTTGGGTTAGGCAGAACTTAGAAAAAGGTGTAGTTAAATATATTAAAACATATTAAACAGCATTGTTAATTGTACAGTGCTCCCAGTGTTGCCTCCAATGACTACAAGTAGTAATCACAGTTAGTTATGCCTCTCTGTATTTTAAATGTACTTTTAATATAGGCATTCATACACTTTTAAATTGTTCCTACAAAATACAAACACATTTGTATAAAACTTACTCATTAACCATGCAATAAAAACTATACTATACTATACTATAACGGTTAATAGAACTATACTAACATCATATAAACTAGGAACAACTATATTGTATTTGTTTTATTACTATCGGTTATTAGCAATGTTTAATTATCATACTTCACACACCCCTCCGACGACAATGAGTAATGTCTAACCTATGGTTACATTACTTACGTACTTAATCTTCACTTTACTCATTACAGTTACACATAATTCACATTACACATTATAGTTACACATAATCTACATATTATCTACATATAACTTTATCCAACCGACACGAGATTATAAATATGTATGAACACACAACCGATTAAAGTTCTGTATAAATTATACTCTTTTTTTTTTTTTGTTATCGCTGTTTTTTTGTTCTTATTCTTTGAAAAATACCTTGAACAACATTGCTGTTCGAAAACAAATAATTATTTTGATACCTATACTTATTGTTGTTATTGATACTGCAAAACCTATATTGTTGAACCTAACCTAACACAATTCTATAATTTATATGTTTATTAAATATTCTTTATTGAAATACGATTAAATGTTCTTCTTTGTATTGTTGTAAGTAAAAGTTCTGTATAAAAATTATTTTAACTGTAAGCCCATTCATACGGGACACACCGTGTATTAGAATACTAACCGATTTAAACCTCTGGCGCGAACAATGTTCTTTAAGTGAAATATGTTTGTATTAGACATGTATTAAACCTTTTATCACATTGATGATTCACACATTCAATACAACATTATTTTGTAATACTTTTTAAGAAATAACTTGAACTACAACATTCATTTTATACTATCTCTCCTATACTAGCTATATACATCATAGGTAGACTTTTTCACTTGAATTCAGGTGTAACTATTAAGTAGTTTTAATTGTACAGTACTCACACACTCCCGTGTTGTATTTTTTGTTAGTACTTGAAATTTACATACATTACATACAAACTATACATTTCACATGGATCAACAAAATATTTATACTTATTTTTTTACACAGTTCTTAATATTACAATTTCAATTGTATGATACATTGGTATTCTTTGGTAGGTACATTAAATACCAACTGTAAGAACTCTACAAGAACTGTACAATTGTACTTTATTTGCGAGTCGTGCAATTGAAACTTCACACGTGACACTCTTAGTAATGTTTAAATTATTGCAATACTATTTATTTGCTGATGGTTATCACATGGTTATTTAAGATAAAATGTGTACACTGTACTTACTACTCTGTACTTACGAAATTACAACATAGTAGATGCATTATAATACTGCAATAGCGAAACTTACTTATTACAACATATTTGACAGTTATGGAGTTCACACAATAACACATGGTGTCCGCAAATTGATTAAACTGCAGTTACATTAAGTCTTTATTATTATATATAAATGAAATTTTGTCTTACGGTCATTTAGGCAGACCTTGGGTATAGGTGTATTTCGTGCAACTTTACATTCAACTCATCATATAATTTATAGTTGTTTCAATATAGGTACCTATACTTACTGTTAATAATGTTAATATTGTTACATAAACATGTTTGCGTTTCAGTCTAAACGTTTTTCTCTGAATTTCTTTGTTTTATTCTTTAAATAATAATATTTGTACTGTTTCTAATAGTTTCTCAATACTGGCACTGGATCAAGCTTGATTTGATACTTTATACTTTTGATGATTGATTGATACTACTTAAGTAGACTATTTTTACTTGAAAAAGTGTGGCTAGGTATGTGATGTAGAATGATAGTTATAAAGTTTTTAATTGTACAGTACTCGCAACACCTTCAATGACAATAAGTAGTTTTATAGTTGTTGTCGATGTCATAACTCACTGTATTTTAAGTGCAGTCTTAATAGAGGTATTCATAATGTTTTCTTACACACAGTTCTTAACTTAACTTTTATTCGTTTCTAAAAAAACAACATTTCACTGTTCACCACTGGCTACTCCACTGTGTGATTTATCTACTTTGATACATTTCCTGTAAACCATTCATTTTATACGCATTACGTTTAAATTAATAACTACATTGTACAATAATGACATTACCCATGCAATATACATTTAGTGAAAGTAATATGATAGTAGATGCTATAGTTTGTTATTATTATTATTATTATTATTATTATTATTATTATTGTTATTGTTATTATTATGTAACTATT
Source organism: Nasonovia ribisnigri (assembly GCA_027563435.1). NCBI lineage: Eukaryota > Metazoa > Arthropoda > Insecta > Hemiptera > Aphididae > Nasonovia > Nasonovia ribisnigri. The sequence continues at coordinate 10,278 of JANEHU010005042.1, read as the reverse complement.
ATCAACCTAACTTATAGGTATTCGAGAACGTCCGGATGGAGGGGGTGGAGGACCTGGAAGTGGTCGACGTTCAGGTTGATGAGGTTGGGGACGTGGAAGTGGTCGACGTCCAGGTGGTTGGGATGGAGGACGTGGAAATGGTCGACGTCCAGGTGGATGGGTTGGAGGACGTGGAAGTGGTCGATGTCCTAATGGAGGGTATGGAGGACCTGGAAGTGGTCGACGTTCAGGTTGATGAGGTTGGGGACGTGGAAGTGGTCGATGTCCTAATGGAGGGTATGGAGGACCTGGAATTGGTCGACGTCCAGGTGGATGGTGTGGAGGACGTGGAAGTGGTCGACGTCCTGGTGGATGGTGTGGAGGACGTGGAAGTGGCAGACGTCCAGATGGAGGGGGTGGAGGACGTGGAAGTGGTTGAAGTCCAGATGGACGACGTGCGAGCAGAACTGGACTTCGTGGACATGCTCGACGAGTTGCAGCCAGACGTTAACGAAGAGGTGAGTTAATAAGTCTTCTTACTTATAATCTTACTTATAAAAAACTAAGAAAAAAAATTAACATTATCATTTTAATTGTAGTTTGGACCGATTCCCGCGGGTGTTCCGGTCGAACGACCTAGAGTGCGTGCGCCCGTCATTGACCGGCCGGCCGGGGTGGGACACCCGCTTCCAGAGCGCTACAACGTGGGCACGTTGGACGCTGTCTGCGGGGAATGTGACGCCCGTCACTTTGAAGTCGAGCGTACCAACACGGGTCACTTCTCAACGTGTTGCAATAACGGCCAAGTGACGGCTGCAGGACACCGTGCGTTGTTGCCTGCTCCCTACCTCATAATGAATATGTTGATTGATGATTCGCAAGATGGCCGTAGATTTCGAGCGGACATTCGTCGGTACAACAACGCTCTGGCATTCGCTGCGTTTAGCAGTGACGCAAACGACAGGCGATTGCCAGGGCGAGGGCCGCGGACGATGTGTGTCCACGGCCAGACGTATCAGAGGACCAATAATGACGTGGCCGTTGACCGGATCGATGCAAAATACTGTCAGTTGTATTTCATCGAGTCCGGAGAGGCCAACAGACGCCGAATCGATATGGCCCGGCAGAGGAACTGTCAGCATGAACTGTCCGAGGTTGTGATGGGACTCTTGGACGGTTTGCTGCGGGACATAAATCCGTATGCATTGGCTTTTATGTAAGGAAACTTAAACATAAACTATTTACTAACACTAACACTAGGAATATGAATTTGCCCCTTAGAGTAAATACTTTTTACAGATACCTTTCTTAGAATATGAAAAAAATATGATAAAATATTTTGCACGCTGTGTCAAATAAACTAATGGTTAACCATGTTAATTACACTGCAGTATACATTAAATCCGATATTACATTGACATTAGAGTATATATGACATTAGACTATATTTCCAAACAAACAGTTAATACTATACAATTAAATTTATAACACCTCCTTTAACCTAATGCTTCATTTTCTACGAAAACTTAATTAATACTCTAATAATGTAGTAAACAATTGTTATTGTTAATAAATTTAAATAAATCCTTAAATTCTACTACAAACATAGGTAAACTTATTAAGGTTAGGTAAGGCACTTGATTATTTGAAATAATACATTCGTTGTTAAGACTACACTAACTATGAATTACTCAACCTACTACAGTCATCACTGAATGATATAACATTAAATATTACACAGGGCTCGGACGTTTATGTCTTAACATATTATTTCAGAATTATACCAAAATGTTCTATTTTACCTTTGTATATAATAATATTATTGTAATTGTATTGCACTCTTCCAATATAGAATGATGATTTAAGATATTGTGTGGTCCTCGGAATTGCTACTAAAAATATAGATATGGACTTGCATTAAGACTCATTAAAATAAGACTTGTAATTTATTACATTGTTGTTATTTAGACTGGGAATATGAATTAATCAACCTCGATGTCAATAATGTTTTATTAGTACTTTCATACATGTATATTATATGTGTTGATTACACTCTTACTCTGCTACCGGTGTAGAGTTAAATTACTGAATGATATAAAATTAAATTTGGATGTTTTTATATTTTATTTTATTATTATTTTAATGATTGGATTTTTCTATGTAACCATATACTTTAAATACACACATAAATAAGCTTAGTACACTATCCTCACTCACACACACGTTTATAATATATAATATAATATTATATATTATGTTAATTATACTCTTATTATATTACATTTCAACAAATTCCTTTACTTAAAATATACTATTTCCTATTGATTAATACAATCAATTTCATTCCAAGTCATATATAATTCATATGGTCAATACCATCACAGCTCTACTTATCTCAGCCCAACTTCGCCCCTCTTCTTTGCAATTACAATTCACAATTATTTGTACACTTGTATGTGTTTAATATATGAATATATTAACATGTCTATATTTTTTCCAGGAATATGCGTGCGGTGTGGCTGGCAGAAAGAGACCTAGCCGACGCAGATGCCGCTGGTGTGCGACCTAGGCCAGTCACTATGCATTTCGTCGAAGACAGGGCCCGGGATCGTGGGAGAAACAACCTGCCTACCGCCAATGAAGTCGCGGCAGTGTTCGTAGGTGAGGACGGTCGTCCTCCCAGAAACATCAATCTGGTCATCTACGACACGAACCAAATCGACCCGCAACACAGGATGCAAAATATACCAGCGGGTTAGTTAATACATATTTCATAGAACTTTTCTATAAACACAATTTTTGTTATTAAATATTCACAAGATTATTAACACTGAGAATTGAATTACTTCCTTTTTGCCTATTGTACACCTTATGGGCGGCACACACACACACACACACACACACATAATATTATAATAGATGTCACAATTTACACTGAATATTATAACCGTTAGTAATAAAGAGTAAAAATTACACACCCCATCATATAAATTTAAAACTATACAATGCACTTTTTGGAATTTCATTAGGTACCTCATAAAGTCATAACTAATATGTAGACCGACCTTAACCCTCTCACTTATGCAGTAATACTTTTTAAATTAACAGTTTAAATTCATTATATTTATGTGATAAAAGAAAAGCCATTATACTATAATATATACATACATTTCATACAGCATGGATCAACAAATTACCTAGGTTAGGTAAATTAACAAATGTCTCATCAATTTTCCTCCTAAATAAATCATACTCATTTTGTACTGATAGTATTTAGGTAGTTTTTTATGTTATGAAATGTAACCATGGCTTTAATTGTACAGTACATACACACACACACACACACACACACACACACACCTCTCTAATGACAATAAGTAGTGTTATGTTTTGTATGTTGTGTACTAGATAATATTTTATCATTAGTCAATCCTATAGTTACATTACTTCAATGCTTAATTCACTGTGTTCTTTTCTTATTTCATAATTTGTTTATACTTAGTAACTGACAAATATGCACTATTCATATATTTATTAACACTTGAAATACAAATTATCTGATCTTAGAGTTTATTTTATAGATTACCTTTATTTTGCGGTTCTACAAATTATGTTACTATTTATAATAATACTTTACCAATACTTTAGATTCAATGTGTTGTTTTATTTTTAATAATTCGTTTTTAACTTTATATGTAGGTTTTACTATGTACTATGTATTGTAGATTATATTATGTACTACCACAGAGAGTATAATATTGATAAAGTGTCATTATAGGTATTACATTTAAAATTTTTACTATTCCATTGTTATACTTCTACAAGTGTGTCCACAGTGTTATTTTACTCACTTACTTTTTCCTACCACCTAGCACATGAATATTAATTATTATATTAATTTTTTAAGGTTTTTAGAGCAGTGTATACATTCACCAATACCTTTTATGTTTTTTTTTTTACTTCTGTATAATATCATTTGTGTTGTTTGGGTATTATTATTATTAGATTCAATACGTTATTTTGTTTTTTTTTTATTTACTATAATTTAATACACCATTCATACATTCATTTATTTTTAATAATTACCACCAAGTGTCTAAGAGTTTTGTAATTATAATTATATTATTATGTGGGTTGTACTCTATGTTGTATATGATATGTAGACATGAATTAACATTTCTCCCACATTGTATGTCTACAGCTTTACCATTCTTATATATATATATTATATTATATACAGGGACTTATGCATCCATTAGATTCACTATATGATTATATTTTACTAACACCTAACCATAGGTAACACCGGTTAGATTAATACCCTGTTGTGTTGTTCACTAACAGTTAAAGTATAGAGTACAGTTTTCAAAAAAATAATTTTTAGGTTCTTAGTTTGATTAAATATTTCAATTCGCTTTACTTAAAAATTATGTACTTGATATCCACACAACACAAGGGTAACTCCATACCCTAACTCTCTACAAAGTATTGATTTAGCTTTTCACTTAAAATAATATATACCATTCGTTACATTTCTCAAGGGTCGTGTCACGCGGATCCGATGTTGTATCCGCTGTTTTTCCCACACGGCGAAGCCGGTTGGCATAACGGGATGTTGCAAGAGGGCAACCGACAAAATAATGTCCGCACTCGGAACAGCATCAGAGAGTTTGTGTGCTACCGCCTGGCCGTTCGATATCAGGGAAATAACGATGAGAGACATGAACTATTTAGTTTATTACATCAAGGTCGTTTCTTGCTACAGATGTATGTTTGCGACCAGTACGTTCGAATGGAATCGAACAATCTCAACTATATCCGTTTGAATCAGAGGGATCTCCTCGCTGAGGCTTATCAAGGGCTCATGGATCACGTGAACCAACAGCTACACGTGGATCCCATGGCGGTCGGACGTAGGATCATTTTACCATCAACGTTCGTGGGCAGCGATCGCTTCAACAAAATGTGCTATCAAGACGCTATCACCATAGTCCGTTCCAAGGGTAAACCTGACGTGTTCATAACTTTTACGTGCAATCCCAGGTGGTCGGAGATCACAGACAACCTGGCGGTTCACAGCACAGCAAGCGACAGGCCTGACCTGGTGGGCAGGGTGTTCAACAGGAAACTAAAGCAGCTACTAGGTGACATAACTGTTAATCGTGTGTTTGGTAATGTCAGCGCTTACGTTTATACTATTGAGTTTCAGAAACGTGGTCTGCCCCATGCGCACATACTTCTAATCCTGGCCGAGGATAGTAAGTTTCGCACGGCGGCGGACGTCGACGAGGTGGTTTGCGCCTTCCTGCCGGACCCGGCAACCGACAGGCGCTTACACGCCTGCGTGACGTCCCACATGATACACGGGCCTTGTGGAACAGTCAACCCACAGTGTCCGTGCATGGCGGACAACAGTTGTACCAAAAATTTTCCAAAACCGTACGCAGAAGAGACTGTGTACGTTGCGGACGGCGGTTATCCAAAGTACCGCCGACCGGACAACGGCCGAGTGGTCCTTGTGCGAGGTCACGAGGTCGGTAACGAGTGTGTGGTGCCGTACAACCCTTACCTTCTGGCCAAGTACGACGCACACATCAACGTCGAAATCTGCACTTCCATAAAGAGTGTCATGTATATTTACAAATACATATACAAAGGGCACGACCGTGTGACATTGGAAGTGCAGGACCAAGATGAAATTGCCAAGTGAGTCTTTACCTTACACTACACTTTTACCGATATAAACGTTATTATAATTATTTAATTTCATAATTCACATATTTCTAAATTTAAAAGTGCATGTAATTTTTAAATTTTAATACCTACACACAAGTTGCACATGTACCTACACACCATAGTTGCAAAGTGAAACACACTTATATTGATTTAATTGATATTCAATTGATAATTGACATCAATAGTGTCTAAGAGCTGTACAATTTTATTATATTATTAAGTTTTTTAGGTTTTTAATGGCAGTTGCCAATACATTCATCAATACTTTACATTAAAAGCGCTGTTTCTATTAAATTAAATCATCATTCGTGCATTTATTTTATTAATTTTATTTATTATTAACGGTATTTATTCAACGGTATCTAAGAGTTATATAATTATGTATACATAGGTTGTACTATATATTGTAGATTTTATTATGTACTTCTACAGAGAATTAGAGATTGGTGGTCTACATTTTACACCGGTTACATTAACTATTTTACTCACTATTTACAACGTAGCACATGGACATTTATTTTATTAATTATTTTTAGGGCACATTATTTGTATATATTCACCTTTTATGTTTTTTTACTTTTGTATAATATCATTTGTGTTGTTTAGGTATTATTATTATTATTATTATTATTATTATTATTACACTCAATTAATTATTTTATGTTTTCCATTCAAGCCTTTTATATACATTGCATATTGCATATTGCATATAGTATTGAAGTAGTCATTTAAATTAAATCACCATTCATTTATTTATTTTTCATAAACTAAGAGTAAGAGTTATATATGTATACAAAGGTTTTACTATATTATGTTGTATATGATATATAGACAAAAAAACATTTTATTATGTACTTCTACAGAGAGTTTGATAGGTTGTCTACATTAGTACTCCCTGGTACATACATAATAGTGATAGATTGTCATTATAGGTATTACGTTCAAAATTATTACTATTCCATCGTTGTTATATTAGTATATAACAATATTTTATGCATGTGTATTTTTTAAAAGAGTGTCCAGTGTTTATGAATTATTTTACTCACTATTTACAACCTATCACATGTACATTAGTTATATTAAGTTTTTTTTATGTTTTTAGACCAGTGTATACAATCACCAATACATTTTATTTTTTTTTATTTTATTTAATTAAATACACCATTCATACATTAATTTATTTGTAATAATTACCACCAAGTGTCTAAGAGTTTTGTAATTATATATATATGTAGGTTGCACTATTTGTTCACTAATAGTTAAAGTATAGAGTACAGTTTCAAAAATTAGTTCTTAGGTTTGATTAAATATTTCAATTCGCTTTACTTCAACATAAATTATATTGTAAAAAATGTAATGCTGTAAAAAAATAAACTTAATTGAGTTAAATAAGACCTGATAGGTATAATAATAATAATTATAACACCAAACGTTATCATCTATTAATCCAGTCCAGATATTGTTAGCCATCTTATCAAAATATATCATCGTATTCGTTTTCAGTTTCGTCAACTCCAGGTACGTCAGCCCTCCAGAAGCCATCTGGCGATTGTTTGCTTACAAATTGCACGACAAAAGTCATACTGTCGTCAGACTTCCCGTTCACCTGGAAGGTAGGCAGAACGTGTACTTTGCGCCGGGACAAGCAGAAGAACGCATACAGAATCAAGCTCTACGTCGAACGAAACTCACGGAGTTTTTCGCGCTCAACGCAACCAGCGCGGTGGCTCGACAATACCTGTACCACGAAATACCGACGCATTACACCTGGCACGCACAACGCAGATGGTCGCCGCGCCAGAGACGGACGGCAAACGAAACGTTGGCTCGGATGTACATAGTCAACCCACTGGACCGGGACCGTTTCCACTTGCGACTGCTACTTCTGAACCGAAAAGGCCCTCAGTCCTTTCAAGACATAAGGACGGTGGACGGGGTCGTTCACGAAACATTCACGGCGGCTGCCGTCGCACTGGGATTATTGGAAGACGACCGGGCGTGGCGGGATTGCTTGACGGAATCGGCGACGTTGGACACACCGCGGCAACTGCGGTATCTGTTCGTCACGATACTGGTGTTCTGCGAGCCTTCAAACCCGCTGGCGTTGTACGAGGCCAACGAAGCAAACCTCATGGAGGACTTCAACCACCGTCTCCAAGACGTCGACCGCGCGAGGGCCGCGTGTCTCGCGGCCATCGAGGATCTACTTCGTGTGCACCGAAAGTCGCCGGGCGACTACGGTTTGCCCCTCGCCGACCCCCGTCTACTGGAACCGCTGCAGGACGACGCGCTGTTCCGAGCAATAGACGCGGCGGCACGGTGGGCCCCACAAGTAGACGCCTTGAACGCCGAACAGCGAACGGTGTACGACCGCGTGATGGCAGCCGTCGACGACCCACGCGAGGTGTCGAACACTTTCTTCGTCGACGGACCCGGAGGTACCGGTAAAACGACGCTGTACGGATGCCTGATATGGTCGCTTCGACACGGACCGCCGCCGCGCGAGGTGTTGTGCGTGGCGTTCACCGGGATCGCCGCGTCGCTCATGGACGGCGGCAGGACCGTGCACTCGACGTTCGGACTGCCGTTCGGTACGCTGACCGACGACTCCACGTCGACCATCACCATGCAGTCCGAGCGAGCGCAGAGGATACGCAACGCTGCGCTCATCGTCTGGGACGAAGCCCCCATGTCGCCGGGACTGCAACTGACGGTGGTGGACCGTTTGCTCCGGGACGTCATGGGATCGGAATTACCGTTCGGCGGTAAAACCATGCTGTTCGCGGGCGACTTCAGGCAGATATTGCCCGTGGTCCGGAGAGGGACGAGAGCCGAGATCGTCATGTCGTCGATCAAGCAAAACGGGCTTTGGCGGGGCATGGAACGCTTCAATCTGGTCCGGAACATGCGCGCCGACAACGACGTGGACTTTGCGACTTGGTTGCTTCAGCTGGGCAACGGCCGACTGCCCGCGGTCGACGGTGTTCCGGACACCGTGGAAATCCCACAGGAAATGGTATGCGACGTTGCTGATTTAATCGATTTTGTGTATCCGCAACAAATGTCGTTGGCCAACGTCGAAGAATTTGCTCGGAAAATCGTTCTGTGTCCCACGAACGAAGATTGTAGGAGTGTCAACAGGGACGTGATGGAGCGCGTCGACGGTGCTCAGAGGAGCTACACCGCCGTGGACACCATGGTGGCGGACGATCCCGACGAAGTGGCCAATTTCCCCACGGAGTTTCTCAACAGTTTGGAACCGGACGGCCTGCCGCCGTACCGGCTGACTTTGAAGGTGGGATGCATCGTGATGTTGCTCAGAAATCTCGATCCGAAGAGACGGCTGTGCAACGGTACGAGGTTGGTGGTCACCGAACTTCGGCATCATAATTTCAAGGCTAGAATTTTGGCCGGTAACGCACTGGACGACGACGTCGTCGTGCCCAGGATACCGCTCACGTCCAGCGGCGAGGACGACCTGCCCATCTTACTGCGGCGCGTTCAATTCCCGGTAAGGTTGTCGTTCGCCATGACTATCAACAAGTCGCAGGGTCAGACGTTCGACCGGGTGGGTTTGCTACTACGGTCGCCCGTGTTCACGCACGGGCAACTGTACGTGGCGTTTTCGAGAGTGAGAAACGCACAGTCCGTGAGAGTCGGCATGTACGGCGATGACAACGGGCTGTTCGTCACCAAGAACATTGTGTACAGGGAAGTTCTAGACTGATGCGTCGGGAAGTGTACCTTTGTGGAGTTGTGTCTGCGTGGTAACGTATAATTTTAATAACACTTATTTTTGTCCTTGGTCTGGGCCTTCGGGTATTGGACCTTTAGCGGACCGGGCAACTGTACTTTGCGTTTCGAGGTGAGAAACGCTCGATCAACGAGAGTCTGCATGTACGGCGGTGACGACGAGCGATTCGTCACCAAGCAGATTGTGTACACAAGACTGATGCGTCTAGAAGAAGTGTACCTTTGCTGAAATGTGTCTAGCGCATATGGGTCTAACGCAATGTGCTAGGTCATAGTAGTAACACAGCTAATATATTTTTCAAACATAATATATTACACTGTTAAAAAATAACAATGTTAACATATTTTTCAAACATAATATATTACATTGTTGTTCTTCGTGGTCTGTGTGGAGGTACTTCGTGGGCCTTGCCTTCGGGCTAAACGGAGAGAAAGTTTGACAACCTCCTCGTGGTTCTCTCTGGATGCAAATTCACTGTATTGTGAATTCGTAACTAATGTCAAACAATACATTGTAATGTCTGTGTTATTTGTATTGTACCACGTGCCACTGAATAGCATGACATAGTACAGATAGTACAGACAATTTAATTTAATTTTTGTGTTTTATTTGTTATTGAACATTTTAAGACTATTGTACATAATATATTATATTAGATTTGACTTTATTTTCTAAATTGCAATATTTTTACAATTTACATTGTATTGGTTTTTTTACTCATTAAAATTAAACGCCATTTAATAGTTGTATTTCTTTCTTCTTTATTTTACCTCATAATAATATTAACACTGTAAAGTAAATGTTACTAT
>JANEHU010005041.1:0-14033 GCA_027563435.1 Nasonovia ribisnigri | reverse complement strand
ATTGTACAATAATGACATTACCCATGCAATATACATTTAGTGAAAGTAATATGATAGTAGATGCTATAGTTTGTTATTATTATTATTATTATTATTATTGTTATTGTTATTATTATGTAACTATTATCAACCTAACTTATAGGCATTCGAGAACGTCCGGATGGAGGGGGTGGAGGACCTGGAAGTGGTCGACGTTCAGGTTGATGAGGTTGGGGACGTGGAAGTGGTCGACGTCCAGGTGGTTGGGATGGAGGACGTGGAAATGGTCGACGTCCAGGTGGATGGGTTGGAGGACGTGGAAGTGGTCGATGTCCTAATGGAGGGTATGGAGGACCTGGAAGTGGTCGACGTTCAGGTTGATGAGGTTGGGGACGTGGAAGTGGTCGATGTCCTAATGGAGGGTATGGAGGACCTGGAATTGGTCGACGTCCAGGTGGATGGTGTGGAGGACGTGGAAGTGGTCGACGTCCTGGTGGATGGTGTGGAGGACGTGGAAGTGGCAGACGTCCAGATGGAGGGGGTGGAGGACGTGGAAGTGGTTGAAGTCCAGATGGACGACGTGCGAGCAGAACTGGACTTCGTGGACATGCTCGACGAGTTGCAGCCAGACGTTAACGAAGAGGTGAGTTAATAATAAGTCTTCTTACTTATAATCTTATAAAAAACTAAGAAAAAAAATTAACATTATCATTTTAATTGTAGTTTGGACCGATTCCCGCGGGTGTTCCGGTCGAACGACCTAGAGTGCGTGCGCCCGTCATTGACCGGCCGGCCGGGGTGGGACACCCGCTTCCAGAGCGCTACAACGTGGGCACGTTGGACGCTGTCTGCGGGGAATGTGACGCCCGTCACTTTGAAGTCGAGCGTACCAACACGGGTCACTTCTCAACGTGTTGCAATAACGGCCAAGTGACGGCTGCAGGACACCGTGCGTTGTTGCCTGCTCCCTACCTCATAATGAATATGTTGATTGATGATTCGCAAGATGGCCGTAGATTTCGAGCGGACATTCGTCGGTACAACAACGCTCTGGCATTCGCTGCGTTTAGCAGTGACGCAAACGACAGGCGATTGCCAGGGCGAGGGCCGCGGACGATGTGTGTCCACGGCCAGACGTATCAGAGGACCAATAATGACGTGGCCGTTGACCGGATCGATGCAAAATACTGTCAGTTGTATTTCATCGAGTCCGGAGAGGCCAACAGACGCCGAATCGATATGGCCCGGCAGAGGAACTGTCAGCATGAACTGTCCGAGGTTGTGATGGGACTCTTGGACGGTTTGCTGCGGGACATAAATCCGTATGCATTGGCTTTTATGTAAGGAAACTTAAACATAAACTATTTACTAACACTAACACTAGGAATATGAATTTGCCCCTTAGAGTAAATACTTTTTACAGATACCTTTCTTAGAATATGAAAAAAATATGATAAAATATTTTGCACGCTGTGTCAAATAAACTAATGGTTAACCATGTTAATTACACTGCAGTATACATTAAATCCGATATTACATTGACATTAGAGTATATATGACATTAGACTATATTTCCAAACAAACAGTTAATACTATACAATTAAATTTATAACACCTCCTTTAACCTAATGCTTCATTTTCTATGAAAACTTAATTAATACTCTAATAATGTAGTAAACAATTGTTATTGTTAATAAATTTAAATAAATCCTTAAATTCTACTACAAACATAGGTAAACTTATTAAGGTTAGGTAAGGCACTTGATTATTTGAAATAATACATTCGTTGTTAAGACTACACTAACTATGAATTACTCAACCTACTACAGTCATCACTGAATGATATAACATTAAATATTACACAGGGCTCGGACGTTTATGTCTTAACATATTATTTCAGAATTATACCAAAATGTTCTATTTTACCTTTGTATATAATAATATTATTGTAATTGTATTGCACTCTTCCAATATAGAATGATGATTTAAGATATTGTGTGGTCCTCGGAATTGCTACTAAAAATATAGATATGGACTTGCATTAAGACTCATTAAAATAAGACTTGTAATTTATTACATTGTTGTTATTTAGACTGGGAATATGAATTAATCAACCTCGATGTCAATAATGTTTTATTAGTACTTTCATACATGTATATTATATGTGTTGATTACACTCTTACTCTGCTACCGGTGTAGAGTTAAATTACTGAATGATATAAAATTAAATTTGGATGTTTTTATATTTTATTTTATTATTATTTTAATGATGATTGGATTTTTCTATGTAACCATATACTTTAAATACACACATAAATAAGCTTAGTACACTATCCTCACTCACACACACGTTTATAATATATAATATAATATTATATATTATGTTAATTATACTCTTATTATATTACATTTCAACAAATTCCTTTACTTAAAATATACTATTTCCTATTGATTAATACAATCAATTTCATTCCAAGTCATATATAATTCATATGGTCAATACCATCACAGCTCTACTTATCTCAGCCCAACTTCGCCCCTCTTCTTTGCAATTACAATTCACAATTATTTGTACACTTGTATGTGTTTAATATATGAATATATTAACATGTCTATATTTTTTCCAGGAATATGCGTACGGTGTGGCTGGCAGAAAGAGACCTAGCCGACGCAGATGCCGCTGGTGTGCGACCTAGGCCAGTCACTATGCATTTCTTCGAAGACAGGGCCCGGGATCGTGGGAGAAACAACCTGCCTACCGCCAATGAAGTCGCGGCAGTGTTCGTAGGTGAGGACGGTCGTCCTCCCAGAAACATCAATCTGGTCATCTACGACACGAACCAAATCGACCCGCAACACAGGATGCAAAATATACCAGCGGGTTAGTTAATACATATTTCATAGAACTTTTCTATAAACACAATTTTTGTTATTAAATATTCACAAGATTATTAACACTGAGAATTGAATTACTTCCTTTTTGCCTATTGTACACCTTATGGGCGGCACACACACACACACACACACACACACACATAATATTATAATAGATGTCACAATTTACACTGAATATTATAACCGTTAGTAATAAAGAGTAAAAATTACACACCCCATCATATAAATTTAAAACTATACAATGCACTTTTTGGAATTTCATTAGGTACCTCATAAAGTCATAACTAATATGTAGACCGACCTTAACCCTCTCACTTATGCAGTAATACTTTTTAAATTAACAGTTTAAATTCATTATATTTATGTGATAAAAGAAAAGCCATTATACTATAATATATACATACATTTCATACAGCATGGATCAACAAATTACCTAGGTTAGGTAAATTAACAAATGTCTCATCAATTTTCCTCCTAAATAAATCATACTCATTTTGTACTGATAGTATTTAGGTAGTTTTTTATGTTATGAAATGTAACCATGGCTTTAATTGTACAGTACATACACACACACACACACACACACACACACCTCTCTAATGACAATAAGTAGTGTTATGTTTTGTATGTTGTGTACTAGATAATATTTTATCATTAGTCAATCCTATAGTTACATTACTTCAATGCTTAATTCACTGTGTTCTTTTCTTATTTCATAATTTGTTTATACTTAGTAACTGACAAATATGCACTATTCATATATTTATTAACACTTGAAATACAAATTATCTGATCTTAGAGTTTATTTTATAGATTACCTTTATTTTGCGGTTCTACAAATTATGTTACTATTTATAATAATACTTTACCAATACTTTAGATTCAATGTGTTGTTTTATTTTTAATAATTCGTTTTTAACTTTATATGTAGGTTTTACTATGTACTATGTATTGTAGATTATATTATGTACTACCACAGAGAGTATAATATTGATAAAGTGTCATTATAGGTATTACATTTAAAATTTTTACTATTCCATTGTTATACTTCTACAAGTGTGTCCACAGTGTTATTTTACTCACTTACTTTTTCCTACCACCTAGCACATGAATATTAATTATTATATTAATTTTTTAAGGTTTTTAGAGCAGTGTATACATTCACCAATACCTTTTATGTTTTTTTTTTTACTTCTGTATAATATCATTTGTGTTGTTTGGGTATTATTATTATTAGATTCAATACGTTATTTTGTTTTTTTTTTATTTACTATAATTTAATACACCATTCATACATTCATTTATTTTTAATAATTACCACCGAGTGTCTAAGAGTTTTGTAATTATAATTATATTATTATGTGGGTTGTACTCTATGTTGTATATGATATGTAGACATGAATTAACATTTCTCCCACATTGTATGTCTACAGCTTTACCATTCTTATATATATATTATATTATATACAGGGACTTATGCATCCATTAGATTCACTATATGATTATATTTTACTAACACCTAACCATAGGTAACACCGGTTAGATTAATACCCTGTTGTGTTGTTCACTAACAGTTAAAGTATAGAGTACAGTTTTCAAAAAAATAATTTTTAGGTTCTTAGTTTGATTAAATATTTCAATTCGCTTTACTTAAAAATTATGTACTTGATATCCACACAACACGAGGGTAACTCCATACCCTAACTCTCTACAAAGTATTGATTTAGCTTTTCACTTAAAATAATATATACCATTCGTTACATTTCTCAAGGGTCGTGTCACGCGGATCCGATGTTGTATCCGCTGTTTTTCCCACACGGCGAAGCCGGTTGGCATAACGGGATGTTGCAAGAGGGCAACCGACAAAATAATGTCCGCACTCGGAACAGCATCAGAGAGTTTGTGTGCTACCGCCTGGCCGTTCGATATCAGGGAAATAACGATGAGAGACATGAACTATTTAGTTTATTACATCAAGGTCGTTTCTTGCTACAGATGTATGTTTGCGACCAGTACGTTCGAATGGAATCGAACAATCTCAACTATATCCGTTTGAATCAGAGGGATCTCCTCGCTGAGGCTTATCAAGGGCTCATGGATCACGTGAACCAACAGCTACACGTGGATCCCATGGCGGTCGGACGTAGGATCATTTTACCATCAACGTTCGTGGGCAGCGATCGCTTCAACAAAATGTGCTATCAAGACGCTATCACCATAGTCCGTTCCAAGGGTAAACCTGACGTGTTCATAACTTTTACGTGCAATCCCAGGTGGTCGGAGATCACAGACAACCTGGCGGTTCACAGCACAGCAAGCGACAGGCCTGACCTGGTGGGCAGGGTGTTCAACAGGAAACTAAAGCAGCTACTAGGTGACATAACTGTTAATCGTGTGTTTGGTAATGTCAGCGCTTACGTTTATACTATTGAGTTTCAGAAACGTGGTCTGCCCCATGCGCACATACTTCTAATCCTGGCCGAGGATAGTAAGTTTCGCACGGCGGCGGACGTCGACGAGGTGGTTTGCGCCTTCCTGCCGGACCCGGCAACCGACAGGCGCTTACACGCCTGCGTGACGTCCCACATGATACACGGGCCTTGTGGAACAGTCAACCCACAGTGTCCGTGCATGGCGGACAACAGTTGTACCAAAAATTTTCCAAAACCGTACGCAGAAGAGACTGTGTACGTTGCGGACGGCGGTTATCCAAAGTACCGCCGACCGGACAACGGCCGAGTGGTCCTTGTGCGAGGTCACGAGGTCGGTAACGAGTGTGTGGTGCCGTACAACCCTTACCTTCTGGCCAAGTACGACGCACACATCAACGTCGAAATCTGCACTTCCATAAAGAGTGTCATGTATATTTACAAATACATATACAAAGGGCACGACCGTGTGACATTGGAAGTGCAGGACCAAGATGAAATTGCCAAGTGAGTCTTTACCTTACACTACACTTTTACCGATATAAACGTTATTATAATTATTTAATTTCATAATTCACATATTTCTAAATTTAAAAGTGCATGTAATTTTTAAATTTTAATACCTACACACAAGTTGCACATGTACCTACACACCATAGTTGCAAAGTGAAACACACTTATATTGATTTAATTGATATTCAATTGATAATTGACATCAATACAGTGTCTAAGAGCTGTACAATTTTATTATATTATTAAGTTTTTTAGGTTTTTAATGGCAGTTGCCAATACATTCATCAATACTTTACATTAAAAGCGCTGTTTCTATTAAATTAAATCATCATTCGTGCATTTATTTTATTAATTTTATTTATTATTAACGGTATTTATTCAACGGTATCTAAGAGTTATATAATTATGTATACATAGGTTGTACTATATATTGTAGATTTTATTATGTACTTCTACAGAGAATTAGAGATTGGTGGTCTACATTTTACACCGGTTACATTAACTATTTTACTCACTATTTACAACGTAGCACATGGACATTTATTTTATTAATTATTTTTAGGGCACATTATTTGTATATATTCACCTTTTATGTTTTTTTACTTTTGTATAATATCATTTGTGTTGTTTAGGTATTATTATTATTATTATTATTATTATTATTATTACACTCAATTAATTATTTTATGTTTTCCATTCAAGCCTTTTATATACATTGCATATTGCATATTGCATATAGTATTGAAGTAGTCATTTAAATTAAATCACCATTCATTTATTTATTTTTCATAAACTAAGAGTAAGAGTTATATATGTATACAAAGGTTTTACTATATTATGTTGTATATGATATATAGACAAAAAAACATTTTATTATGTACTTCTACAGAGAGTTTGATAGGTTGTCTACATTAGTACTCCCTGGTACATACATAATAGTGATAGATTGTCATTATAGGTATTACGTTCAAAATTATTACTATTCCATCGTTGTTATATTAGTATATAACAATATTTTATGCATGTGTATTTTTTAAAAGAGTGTCCAGTGTTTATGAATTATTTTACTCACTATTTACAACCTATCACATGTACATTAGTTATATTAAGTTTTTTTTATGTTTTTAGACCAGTGTATACAATCACCAATACATTTTATTTTTTTTTATTTTATTTAATTAAATACACCATTCATACATTAATTTATTTGTAATAATTACCACCAAGTGTCTAAGAGTTTTGTAATTATATATATATGTAGGTTGCACTATTTGTTCACTAATAGTTAAAGTATAGAGTACAGTTTCAAAAATTAGTTCTTAGGTTTGATTAAATATTTCAATTCGCTTTACTTCAACATAAATTATATTGTAAAAAATGTAATGCTGTAAAAAAATAAACTTAATTGAGTTAAATAAGACCTGATAGGTATAATAATAATAATTATAACACCAAACGTTATCATCTATTAATCCAGTCCAGATATTGTTAGCCATCTTATCAAAATATATCATCGTATTCGTTTTCAGTTTCGTCAACTCCAGGTACGTCAGCCCTCCAGAAGCCATCTGGCGATTGTTTGCTTACAAATTGCACGACAAAAGTCATACTGTCGTCAGACTTCCCGTTCACCTGGAAGGTAGGCAGAACGTGTACTTTGCGCCGGGACAAGCAGAAGAACGCATACAGAATCAAGCTCTACGTCGAACGAAACTCACGGAGTTTTTCGCGCTCAACGCAACCAGCGCGGTGGCTCGACAATACCTGTACCACGAAATACCGACGCATTACACCTGGCACGCACAACGCAGATGGTCGCCGCGCCAGAGACGGACGGCAAACGAAACGTTGGCTCGGATGTACATAGTCAACCCACTGGACCGGGACCGTTTCCACTTGCGACTGCTACTTCTGAACCGAAAAGGCCCTCAGTCCTTTCAAGACATAAGGACGGTGGACGGGGTCGTTCACGAAACATTCACGGCGGCTGCCGTCGCACTGGGATTATTGGAAGACGACCGGGCGTGGCGGGATTGCTTGACGGAATCGGCGACGTTGGACACACCGCGGCAACTGCGGTATCTGTTCGTCACGATACTGGTGTTCTGCGAGCCTTCAAACCCGCTGGCGTTGTACGAGGCCAACGAAGCAAACCTCATGGAGGACTTCAACCACCGTCTCCAAGACGTCGACCGCGCGAGGGCCGCGTGTCTCGCGGCCATCGAGGATCTACTTCGTGTGCACCGAAAGTCGCCGGGCGACTACGGTTTGCCCCTCGCCGACCCCCGTCTACTGGAACCGCTGCAGGACGACGCGCTGTTCCGAGCAATAGACGCGGCGGCACGGTGGGCCCCACAAGTAGACGCCTTGAACGCCGAACAGCGAACGGTGTACGACCGCGTGATGGCAGCCGTCGACGACCCACGCGAGGTGTCGAACACTTTCTTCGTCGACGGACCCGGAGGTACCGGTAAAACGACGCTGTACGGATGCCTGATATGGTCGCTTCGACACGGACCGCCGCCGCGCGAGGTGTTGTGCGTGGCGTTCACCGGGATCGCCGCGTCGCTCATGGACGGCGGCAGGACCGTGCACTCGACGTTCGGACTGCCGTTCGGTACGCTGACCGACGACTCCACGTCGACCATCACCATGCAGTCCGAGCGAGCGCAGAGGATACGCAACGCTGCGCTCATCGTCTGGGACGAAGCCCCCATGTCGCCGGGACTGCAACTGACGGTGGTGGACCGTTTGCTCCGGGACGTCATGGGATCGGAATTACCGTTCGGCGGTAAAACCATGCTGTTCGCGGGCGACTTCAGGCAGATATTGCCCGTGGTCCGGAGAGGGACGAGAGCCGAGATCGTCATGTCGTCGATCAAGCAAAACGGGCTTTGGCGGGGCATGGAACGCTTCAATCTGGTCCGGAACATGCGCGCCGACAACGACGTGGACTTTGCGACTTGGTTGCTTCAGCTGGGCAACGGCCGACTGCCCGCGGTCGACGGTGTTCCGGACACCGTGGAAATCCCACAGGAAATGGTATGCGACGTTGCTGATTTAATCGATTTTGTGTATCCGCAACAAATGTCGTTGGCCAACGTCGAAGAATTTGCTCGGAAAATCGTTCTGTGTCCCACGAACGAAGATTGTAGGAGTGTCAACAGGGACGTGATGGAGCGCGTCGACGGTGCTCAGAGGAGCTACACCGCCGTGGACACCATGGTGGCGGACGATCCCGACGAAGTGGCCAATTTCCCCACGGAGTTTCTCAACAGTTTGGAACCGGACGGCCTGCCGCCGTACCGGCTGACTTTGAAGGTGGGATGCATCGTGATGTTGCTCAGAAATCTCGATCCGAAGAGACGGCTGTGCAACGGTACGAGGTTGGTGGTCACCGAACTTCGGCATCATAATTTCAAGGCTAGAATTTTGGCCGGTAACGCACTGGACGACGACGTCGTCGTGCCCAGGATACCGCTCACGTCCAGCGGCGAGGACGACCTGCCCATCTTACTGCGGCGCGTTCAATTCCCGGTAAGGTTGTCGTTCGCCATGACTATCAACAAGTCGCAGGGTCAGACGTTCGACCGGGTGGGTTTGCTACTACGGTCGCCCGTGTTCACGCACGGGCAACTGTACGTGGCGTTTTCGAGAGTGAGAAACGCACAGTCCGTGAGAGTCGGCATGTACGGCGATGACAACGGGCTGTTCGTCACCAAGAACATTGTGTACAGGGAAGTTCTAGACTGATGCGTCGGGAAGTGTACCTTTGTGGAGTTGTGTCTGCGTGGTAACGTATAATTTTAATAACACTTATTTTTGTCCTTGGTCTGGGCCTTCGGGTATTGGACCTTTAGCGGACCGGGCAACTGTACTTTGCGTTTCGAGGTGAGAAACGCTCGATCAACGAGAGTCTGCATGTACGGCGGTGACGACGAGCGATTCGTCACCAAGCAGATTGTGTACACAAGACTGATGCGTCTAGAAGAAGTGTACCTTTGCTGAAATGTGTCTAGCGCATATGGGTCTAACGCAATGTGCTAGGTCATAGTAGTAACACAGCTAATATATTTTTCAAACATAATATATTACACTGTTAAAAAATAACAATGTTAACATATTTTTCAAACATAATATATTACATTGTTGTTCTTCGTGGTCTGTGTGGAGGTACTTCGTGGGCCTTGCCTTCGGGCTAAACGGAGAGAAAGTTTGACAACCTCCTCGTGGTTCTCTCTGGATGCAAATTCACTGTATTGTGAATTCGTAACTAATGTCAAACAATACATTGTAATGTCTGTGTTATTTGTATTGTACCACGTGCCACTGAATAGCATGACATAGTACAGATAGTACAGACAATTTAATTTAATTTTTGTGTTTTATTTGTTATTGAACATTTTAAGACTATTGTACATAATATATTATATTAGATTTGACTTTATTTTCTAAATTGCAATATTTTTACAATTTACATTGTATTGGTTTTTTTACTCATTAAAAGAGTATTCATTTTTTGTTAAACGCCATTTAATAGTTGTATTTCTTTCTTCTTTATTTTACCTCATAATAATATTAACACTGTAAAGTAAATGTTACTATGTTTACAATATTTATAACATTTTGTACACTCTTTATATTACATATATACATCACTGTGAACTGCTAACAATATTAATGTATACCGTATTAATGATTGAGATTTTACTCTACTTATTTTATTACTAATTTAAATTGTAAAATGTATTTAATTACAATATTTGTATAATTTGTTTTACTCATTAAAAGATTATTAATTTGTTGTTAAACACCATTCAATAATTATTGTTGTATTTCTTAAATGTATCTAACAAGATTACAATATTTATAACATTTTGTACACAGTACATCACTATGAACTGTTAACAATATTAATGTATACCATATTAATGATTGATGTTTTACTCTACTTATTTTATTACAAATGTAAATTGTTACAATATATTTTTTATAATTTGTTGATAAACAGTAAACACCATTCAATAGTTGTATTTCTTTCTTCTTCATTTTATCTCATAAGATTATTGACATTAATAAGTCAATTTCACTTTGTTTACGATATTTATAACATTTTTTACACTGTATATCACTGAACTGCTAACAATATTAATGTATACCTACTGTATAAATGATTGAGATTTTACTCTAACCTATTTTATTACTGTTGTAAATTGTAAAATTTATTTAATTACAATATTTGTATACCTAATTTATTTTACTCATTAAAAAAGTATTAATTTGTTGTTAAACACCATTCAATAATTATTGTATTTCTTATTTCTTAATTTATACATTTTGTACATTGTATATCACTGTGAACTGCTAACAATATTAATGTATACCTTATGACTGAGATTATACTTTAATGTGTCTTACTATTATATTACTTCTGTGTTTATACTAATGATGATGATTGATTTATTATTTCATTTTAAGATTTGTATTCAATTATTATATTATTATTCTATTAAAATACAAATTATATTAACAACAATATCTGTTTTTCTTTCTCTTTCAGAGCAGTTACCCGATGCCTATAGATCTATTTGTTACATGCATGTAATTACTTATTATCATACATATCACTCAATCCCTTAGGTATATTTTATTTTCATTTATTTCACATTTAAATAGAGGTTTATATATTATTATATTATACCAATCTTTCTGCTCTATAATAAACAATATGATATGAAAAACTAATAACAATTTAAAAATTGTAAGCCAAAAATCAAAAAGACACTAACAAAATTTATGTAAAAAGCTAATGGCCTATGTCGCCGAAGCTACACAAAGATCAATAAAAAAAAAAAAAAAAAATTTAAAAATCCATTCTTACTGTACACACGAGTGAATTATAGTTCTTTGTTTTATGTCTAATACATAGTAATGCAACATTCAATAGTTGTACATAATATTATAGTGACTTGCACTTGGTAGACGGTTAATTAATTTATTTTAGTAGAGTAACGTCACTGCACAAATTGCTGTTTTTAATACATGTTATTGTAATATTATATAGCTGGTATTATTTTATGTAAAACTTTTAAACACTTAGTACACTTAGTTGTGTATTTTTTGTTAACACCATTACATTATATTAGAACTGCGTATATATACCTTTTAAAATATTATTTATTTATTTTACTTATGTCAATGGATAGCAGCAATATTAATTAAAATTATTATTTATTATTTCAAATGTATAGTATGAACACATTATAATTATATTGGCAACTAATAAAAACTAAAACTGTACGCGTTCACATATAATATTAATATAAAAATACGCAGTTGAAAAGGAATAGAAATGAATTAGTCATGCTTTTAGATAGTGGAGTTTTATTATTTATTGATCAAATCTGAAAAAAAAAACAAATAAACGTGGCAACATTTTTATTGAGGAAAAATTGCCCTGTTAATAACTTACTGGTTCGTAGCTGCTGCTCTGCTCAAAGTGCCTGAAAATAATAGGTATGTTTAATTAGAATTCTCATTATCAAAAACTTAAGTATTTTAATATCCTTACATCTCTCCACTCCGGCGTTGTACGATGAGTTCGTTATTTCCTGAAAATAATGTGTTCAATTACATTTATCAATATCAAACACTTAAATATATTAATATATTATCCTTACATTTGGCGCCGACAACGCCGTCAAGTAAAGCACGTCATCGTCTTCCTGGAAATAATGCGTTTGATTATACAAAACTTGAATATAATTTTAAATATACTAATATTTTCCTTACAATATATCCGGGGGGGACTGCCGCTGCTGCATGGACCTGCTGTAAATGATGGATTTATGTTATCTAAGGATAAGGATTTTTAATTAGACAAAATATATTTACTTTTGCCGCTGATGACGTTCGCAGGTGAGACGGCGGCGGCCGACTGCTGCGACGACTCCCCTGGAAATAATATTTGTTTAATTAAATTTATCGATATCGTAAACTTGAATGTTTTTTTTAAATATACTAATAATATATCCTTACGTTTGACGGCGGCCGACTGCTTTGACGACTCTCCTGGAAATAATATTTGTTTAATTAAATTTATCGATATCGTAAACTTGAATGTTTTTTTTAAATATACTAATAATATATCCTTACGTTTGACGGCGGCCGACTGCTGTGACGACTCCCCTGGAAATAATATTTGTTTAATTAAATTTATCGATATCGTAAACTTGAATATTTTTTAAACATACCATTGGTTTTGGGGAGTAAGTCCTGGACATTGCAGGTGACCGGGATCTGGAGAGGCGTCGGGCAGGTGGCTTTGACTTGCCACCTCCCCGTTGCCTTCCCCTATCCAGACCCCGGCCGTTACCCCCACCACCCCTTCGATTTTCACGTCCTCTGGGTTTTTCTACAATATAAATTGCAATTAGGTTTATATATATTAGATAATGTTAAGAGTTAAGACTGTTATTCAGGAAATGTAAAGTAAAACTCACGGCATTTGCGGGACAGGTGCCCCAATTTTCCGCAGTTGTAACACTCTGAAACGGATAGACATAATTTTAATCGTTTCTACTTTTATATAGGTAATAATATATAGTATATTAACCAATAATCATATACTAATTTATGCTTACTTCGGTCGCGATCCGTTTTTCCCTCCTGCTGACGAATGTACACCGTGCACCTCCCAGATATATTATACACAGCCATTCTAAAAAATAAAAAAAGTTGAAAAAATAATTGCTTTGTCGGCACTTGGCATTATTATGTTTGTGGTATGAGAAAATATTAAATTCGTTAAACAGAAACCATGTGTTGCGCACAAATCTAAGACTCGGTTTTCTTCTCAAATTGAAATTATTAATATATATTATATAAGAATATATATTACAATTTACATTATATTAATTAATAAATATTAAATACAATCTGCGGTGAACGTGTTAAAAAAAAATTCGTTAAACAGAAACCATGTGTTGCGCACAAATCTAAGCCTCAGTTTTCTTCTCAAATTTAAATTATTATTAATATAATATATTATATAAGAATATATTTCAATTTACATTATATTAATTCATAAATACGATCCGCGTTGGACGTGTTAAAAAAAACAATCTAATGTATCTTATTATACTAATTCTAAAGTCGATAAATAAAAAGAAATAAAGAAAGTGTATAGTAAAACAAAACGATTAATACTTTCAAACA
>JANEHU010005040.1:0-16703 GCA_027563435.1 Nasonovia ribisnigri | reverse complement strand
AGGGACGTGATGGAGCGCGTCGACGGTGCTCAGAGGAGCTACACCGCCGTGGACACCATGGTGGCGGACGATCCTGACGAAGTGGCCAATTTCCCCACGGAGTTTCTCAACAGTTTGGAACCGGACGGCCTGCCGCCGTACCGGCTGACTTTGAAGGTGGGATGCATCGTGATGTTGCTCAGAAATCTCGATCCGAAGAGACGGCTGTGCAACGGTACGAGGTTGGTGGTCACCGAACTTCGGCATCATAATTTCAAGGCTAGAATTTTGGCCGGTAACGCACTGGACGACGACGTCGTCGTGCCCAGGATACCGCTCACGTCCAGCGGCGAGGACGACCTGCCCATCTTACTGCGGCGCGTTCAATTCCCGGTAAGGTTGTCGTTCGCCATGACTATCAACAAGTCGCAGGGTCAGACGTTCGACCGGGTGGGTTTGCTACTACGGTCGCCCGTGTTCACGCACGGGCAACTGTACGTGGCGTTTTCGAGAGTGAGAAACGCACAGTCCGTGAGAGTCGGCATGTACGGCGATGACAACGGGCTGTTCGTCACCAAGAACATTGTGTACAGGGAAGTTCTAGACTGATGTGTCGGGAAGTGTACCTTTGTGGAGTTGTGTCTGCGTGGTAACGTATAATTTTAATAACACTTATTTTTGTCCTTGGTCTGGGCCTTCGGGTATTGGACCTTTAGCGGACCGGGCAACTGTACTTTGCGTTTCGAGGTGAGAAACGCTCGATCAACGAGAGTCTGCATGTACGGCGGTGACGACGAGCGATTCGTCACCAAGCAGATTGTGTACACAAGACTGATGCGTCTAGAAGAAGTGTACCTTTGCTGAAATGTGTCTAGCGCATATGGGTCTAACGCAATGTGCTAGGTCATAGTAGTAACACAGCTAATATATTTTTCAAACATAATATATTACACTGTTAAAAAATAACAATGTTAACATATTTTTCAAACATAATATATTACATTGTTGTTCTTCGTGGTCTGTGTGGAGGTACTTCGTGGGCCTTGCCTTCGGGCTAAACGGAGAGAAAGTTTGACAACCTCCTCGTGGTTCTCTCTGGATGCAAATTCACTGTATTGTGAATTCGTAACTAATGTCAAACAATACATTGTAATGTCTGTGTTATTTGTATTGTACCACGTGCCACTGAATAGCATGACATAGTACAGATAGTACAGACAATTTAATTTAATTTTTGTGTTTTATTTGTTATTGAACATTTTAAGACTATTGTACATAATATATTATATTAGATTTGACTTTATTTTCTAAATTGCAATATTTTTACAATTTACATTGTATTGGTTTTTTTACTCATTAAAAGAGTATTCATTTTTTGTTAAACGCCATTTAATAGTTGTATTTCTTTCTTCTTTATTTTACCTCATAATAATATTAACACTGTAAAGTAAATGTTACTATGTTTACAATATTTATAACATTTTGTACACTCTTTATATTACATATATACATCACTGTGAACTGCTAACAATATTAATGTATACCGTATTAATGATT
The DNA here is from genome assembly GCA_027563435.1 of Nasonovia ribisnigri. Lineage (NCBI taxonomy): Eukaryota > Metazoa > Arthropoda > Insecta > Hemiptera > Aphididae > Nasonovia > Nasonovia ribisnigri. The sequence continues at coordinate 15,167 of JANEHU010005040.1, read as the reverse complement.
GAGATTTTACTCTACTTATTTTATTACTAATTTAAATTGTAAAATGTATTTAATTACAATATTTGTATAATTTGTTTTACTCATTAAAAGATTATTAATTTGTTGTTAAACACCATTCAATAATTATTGTTGTATTTCTTAAATGTATCTAACAAGATTACAATATTTATAACATTTTGTACACAGTACATCACTATGAACTGTTAACAATATTAATGTATACCATATTAATGATTGATGTTTTACTCTACTTATTTTATTACAAATGTAAATTGTTACAATATATTTTTTATAATTTGTTGATAAACAGTAAACACCATTCAATAGTTGTATTTCTTTCTTCTTCATTTTATCTCATAAGATTATTGACATTAATAAGTCAATTTCACTTTGTTTACGATATTTATAACATTTTTTACACTGTATATCACTGAACTGCTAACAATATTAATGTATACCTACTGTATAAATGATTGAGATTTTACTCTAACCTATTTTATTACTGTTGTAAATTGTAAAATTTATTTAATTACAATATTTGTATACCTAATTTATTTTACTCATTAAAAAAGTATTAATTTGTTGTTAAACACCATTCAATAATTATTGTATTTCTTATTTCTTAATTTATACATTTTGTACATTGTATATCACTGTGAACTGCTAACAATATTAATGTATACCTTATGACTGAGATTATACTTTAATGTGTCTTACTATTATATTACTTCTGTGTTTATACTAATGATGATGATTGATTTATTATTTCATTTTAAGATTTGTATTCAATTATTATATTATTATTCTATTAAAATACAAATTATATTAACAACAATATCTGTTTTTCTTTCTCTTTCAGAGCAGTTACCCGATGCCTATAGATCTATTTGTTACATGCATGTAATTACTTATTATCATACATATCACTCAATCCCTTAGGTATATTTTATTTTCATTTATTTCACATTTAAATAGAGGTTTATATATTATTATATTATACCAATCTTTCTGCTCTATAATAAACAATATGATATGAAAAACTAATAACAATTTAAAAATTGTAAGCCAAAAATCAAAAAGACACTAACAAAATTTATGTAAAAAGCTAATGGCCTATGTCGCCGAAGCTACACAAAGATCAATAAAAAAAAAAAAAAAAATTTAAAAATCCATTCTTACTGTACACACGAGTGAATTATAGTTCTTTGTTTTATGTCTAATACATAGTAATGCAACATTCAATAGTTGTACATAATATTATAGTGACTTGCACTTGGTAGACGGTTAATTAATTTATTTTAGTAGAGTAACGTCACTGCACAAATTGCTGTTTTTAATACATGTTATTGTAATATTATATAGCTGGTATTATTTTATGTAAAACTTTTAAACACTTAGTACACTTAGTTGTGTATTTTTTGTTAACACCATTACATTATATTAGAACTGCGTATATATACCTTTTAAAATATTATTTATTTATTTTACTTATGTCAATGGATAGCAGCAGTATTAATTAAAATTATTATTTATTATTTCAAATGTATAGTATGAACACATTATAATTATATTGGCAACTAATAAAAACTAAAACTGTACGCGTTCACATATAATATTAATATAAAAATACGCAGTTGAAAAGGAATAGAAATGAATTAGTCATGCTTTTAGATAGTGGAGTTTTATTATTTATTGATCAAATCTGAAAAAAAAAACAAATAAACGTGGCAACATTTTTATTGAGGAAAAATTGCCCTGTTAATAACTTACTGGTTCGTAGCTGCTGCTCTGCTCAAAGTGCCTGAAAATAATAGGTATGTTTAATTAGAATTCTCATTATCAAAAACTTAAGTATTTTAATATCCTTACATCTCTCCACTCCGGCGTTGTACGATGAGTTCGTTATTTCCTGAAAATAATGTGTTCAATTACATTTATCAATATCAAACACTTAAATATATTAATATATTATCCTTACATTTGGCGCCGACAACGCCGTCAAGTAAAGCACGTCATCGTCTTCCTGGAAATAATGCGTTTGATTATACAAAACTTGAATATAATTTTAAATATACTAATATTTTCCTTACAATATATCCGGGGGGGACTGCCGCTGCTGCATGGACCTGCTGTAAATGATGGATTTATGTTATCTAAGGATAAGGATTTTTAATTAGACAAAATATATTTACTTTTGCCGCTGATGACGTTCGCAGGTGAGACGGCGGCGGCCGACTGCTGCGACGACTCCCCTGGAAATAATATTTGTTTAATTAAATTTATCGATATCGTAAACTTGAATGTTTTTTTTAAATATACTAATAATATATCCTTACGTTTGACGGCGGCCGACTGCTTTGACGACTCTCCTGGAAATAATATTTGTTTAATTAAATTTATCGATATCGTAAACTTGAATATTTTTTAAACATACCATTGGTTTTGGGGAGTAAGTCCTGGACATTGCAGGTGACCGGGATCTGGAGAGGCGTCGGGCAGGTGGCTTTGACTTGCCACCTCCCCGTTGCCTTCCCCTATCCAGACCCCGGCCGTTACCCCCACCACCCCTTCGATTTTCACGTCCTCTGGGTTTTTCTACAATATAAATTGCAATTAGGTTTATATATATTAGATAATGTTAAGAGTTAAGACTGTTATTCAGGAAATGTAAAGTAAAACTCACGGCATTTGCGGGACAGGTGCCCCAATTTTCCGCAGTTGTAACACTCTGAAACGGATAGACATAATTTTAATCGTTTCTACTTTTATATAGGTAATAATATATAGTATATTAACCAATAATCATATACTAATTTATGCTTACTTCGGTCGCGATCCGTTTTTCCCTCCTGCTGACGAATGTACACCGTGCACCTCCCAGATATATTATACACAGCCATTCTAAAAAATAAAAAAAGTTGAAAAAATAATTGCTTTGTCGGCACTTGGCATTATTATGTTTGTGGTATGAGAAAATATTAAATTCGTTAAACAGAAACCATGTGTTGCGCACAAATCTAAGACTCGGTTTTCTTCTCAAATTGAAATTATTAATATATATTATATATAAGAATATATATTACAATTTACATTATATTAATTAATAAATATTAAATACAATCTGCGGTGAACGTGTTAAAAAAAAATTCGTTAAACAGAAACCATGTGTTGCGCACAAATCTAAGCCTCAGTTTTCTTCTCAAATTTAAATTATTATTAATATAATATATTATATAAGAATATATTTCAATTTACATTATATTAATTCATAAATACGATCCGCGTTGGACGTGTTAAAAAAAACAATCTAATGTATCTTATTATACTAATTCTAAAGTCGATAAATAAAAAGAAATAAAGAAAGTGTATAGTAAAACAAAACGATTAATACTTTCAAACAAAAATCTAGCCTCGATATTAATTAAATTTTCGATCTGTGTTGAACGTGTTAAAAAAACAAGCCCTTGATGTACGCTTGGCAATTGCCGCTAATGTTTTATACTTTGTTATTATTACTCATTACTCATTACTACTCATTATGAAGCAATATTAAGAAATAGTGTACAGTAAAACGACAATAAGTGATTTCAAGGTATGATAAAATATTTAATTCGTTAAACGGAAAGCATGTGTCACATTATATTGATTGATTGATAATTACCTACGATCTGCGATGAACGTTTTAAAAAACATCAAATTAAATTAATAATACATGATATTGTATACTCACGCGTTTTCCGTTTACTGACCCACAGCGGACGGCTGTCGGATGTTTAAGAACGGTGTGTCGGACGTCGGCACAGTTCACTGTCTTAGAACGGCGACAATAACAAGTCGAGTCAACGCAGGGAACCCATGCGGGCAATGAAATCGCATGGCTGATTAATTAATTTATTGTATTGACATATTATGTCGACATTTTATTATTCATTCGAACACGGCATTAAACCTTACACTTTTGACCATCGTCTTTTTTTCATTTTTGCAAAATGTTTTCATATGGTCATAATAATGCCATAGGACCATCACTCGAATTGTTTGATATTCACGGAAACATGATTTTCAAACATTCCCGCCTTCGACAGAGTACCGCCAAAGCGGTAGGCCTTATCACCGACCGTTTATCGTCGATCCACTCGCTATCAGCGAATAACTTTTGGCGCGACTTTTAACAAGCCGACCCCGGGTATAAGCGTAAAACGCCAATATTCCGGGAAACGTTTACGGGACACCTTGGGTCTAACATCATGTTGGTGCGCGGAAACGTTTCCATATTTTTCGGAGGTTCATAGGAAACAAGACCCCAATCAGCTGATTGAGTTTCGCTTCTATATTGTTCTATACTACTACAAGTTACAACTTACTGTCTACTACTATGGTTTTAACGACAACAACTATTAGTATGGCCGCCCGGAATTCACGTAATTTTTCAAATATACAACATGCTTTGAAATGTTTAATGTTTTTGTAGATCGTATTGGTTATTGGTTAATATTACATTATATGGCTATTTATGCTTATTATGAACCTAAAGTTTATTAATATTAATTATGATAATGATCTGACCGTACTTGTTAAGCTAACGGCGTTGTCCTTACATAGGTTACTATGTTATCGTCAATCGAGGTGACTGACTTGCTAGACACTCGACAAATCACGGCGGCTATATTACGATTAGCATGGGCGCCCGAAATGTTAGAATTTTTTTCGAGTAATTTATTACGTAACTTTTTTACATCATTTGGCGTTTTCAATGACAGTAAAAACCTTTGTCTGCTATAAGGTCGGATTGCACACCTTGACCCGGAGACGTCGCACATTGTCCGCTATCCGACGAAGTCCAACGTCGAGGAAGATGACTGACCTGATAGACCCCAAAAAAATCGCGAAATAAAACATCGATTTTAACGCCGCTTCGAACGGTTTTTCACACTTTTTCGTCGACGGATCGAGTTATACCACTGTTAAAACTAAACGTCTCACCGCCCCGCTCGCGACGTATTCGGAATCCCAGCTAAATTTCCTAGCGGCGCCCGCCCCTACTTCGTTCCCGGCGAGTGCCCCGGGCGAGTAAAATCGACGAGAGTAGAGTCCGGAACGAGCCGCCGTGGCGTCGTTATTACTATATATACAGGCTCCGTATATATGCGTAGAAATTTCCGATTTTTTTCCCGTAAATCGCGTTTTCTTCGTGACAACGCGCTGGAGAACGTCGTCCCCCGTCCGACGCGGTAGACCGCCCGAAATCATTTGGGCCTTGGGTATTTGAATAATATTTCAATGTAATGGGGTGGCCATCAGGGTGGCCTGTAAATGTTTTGGGTGGCCGGGCCACCCCTTAGCTACGTGCCTGACAGCAATTAACAATGTCCGCTATCCGACGCAGTCGGATTGCATACCTAGATGACTACATTCAACGACATTTGTGGTGACTGACTTGCTAGACACTACGTATCAACTACGTCCACAGGCGTGAGAAATGTCCAGACCCTCAAACCCAAATTTCAAAAGTCTCCGAAAGTTACCGCCAAAAAGCATAGCCTTATCACTCATCCACTTTCCTTATCCCGCATCCACTATTCTAATCTCCCATCCTCTATTCTTATCACACGTCCACTTTCCTTATCACTCATCCACTATTCTCATCGGCAATATAAATTCCTATCACCGCTCACCGAAATACTGTACCGTATTGTCCGCAGTCGGATCGCCTACCGAGGTGACCGATTAGAGATTCAATCGAGTTTCACTCGAGGCGACTCACTTGCTAGACGCTGAAACATTTATTTATTCGTCGGCTTTCGTATAAAAAAAGCGAGACCGGACGGTGTTCGACTATCGAGGCCGTTCAATCACAGAACTCTATGGACCCCAAAACTGGAATTTCAAACGATACCGCCAAACCGCCGACCCTTATCAGTCATCACGAATTCTTATCAACACTCATCAACCAATCATGAGGTTCGACCTACCGAGACGTGCGACTTTGATAATTCCAACGACTATTCTTCAAAAATCGGCACCCCCTTTCAGATAACACGGGGGGTCATCCTACGACGTCGGATTGCCTACCCGTGAGATTACGTCTGACGTCGAGGGGGGTGACCCACTTGCTAGACAACCAAAGTAAACCGGCCGTCCGACGTCGTCCATCGTTGAACCGGGATGACCACGTCGAACCGCAGTGGTCCTAGCCTTATCACTTATCTTCGTCAACTCATCGCCGTTATCTCTCATCACCGACCACTCTCATACACTCGCGTACCAAGACGTGCGACTTTGATGATTCAAACGACCATCATTCCAAAACCGGTACCCCCTTTCGGGTAACACTGGGGGGTCTGGGGGTCTCCCCCAGCGACGCTCGGAGAGCTAGTCCTTATAGTATAAAACGTGAAGCCGAGGGCGCCCCCTATGGCGTTTTTATGCGTTATTTAGTGAATAATGGAGCGAAAAACGGACCGTGCGGCGGGTAGAATCAGCGCGCGCCAATGAAAAAATCCGATTCCGCCGAGATTCGCGGCGGCGCAGCCGTCGCCGCGTTATCGCCGACGCCTTATCAATTTTACGAGTTTTCGAGAGAAATTCGACTTTTTTTTTCGAAAAGTCGAGTTTTACCCCCCTACGGGGCGACGCGCGGCCCCGCTCGGACCTTATTCGCGTTCCCCGGGAGATTTAACCGCCACACGTCTACGCGCTTTATTCGTCTCGACCCTTTCTCGGCGGAGATCGCGCGCGGACCGCCCGCCGCCGAAGCGCGCCGTCTGGCCGTTTTTTTTCCGAAAAGTCGAGTTTTAACCCTCTTTTAAACGTCTCATCTCGCCGTTCGCCGCGTAATCGGAATCCCCGCTAAATTTACCGTCGGCGCGCCGCCCCACTTCGATCCCGGCGAGTGCCGCGGGCGAGTAAAACCGACGACAGTAGACCTCGGCGTCGTCATTACTATATTACTACTACTATATATACTATATATATATGCCGTATATACGCGCAGACGTTTTGGATTTTTTTCCCGTAAATCGCGTTCTCTCCGGGAGAACGCGGCCGAGGACGTCGTCCGCCGTCCGACGCGGCAGACCGCCCGACCAGGAAGACCGCGGGGCGGACGACGGCGTAGCGTTCGCGATTCGCCTCGGCGGCGAGACGCCTTAAGAGGCAGAGATTTCACACCAGTTCTCAACTCGATAGGTAGGTAGGTAGGACTAGGGCGTTAGGCAGGTTACCCGGCGGTGGAGCGTTCGATACCGGCCGCGGCGGCGGCGAAATGTGTAAATTTGCGGCGGCCGTGGTAATGCGAAATTTTTTTTTTCATTTTTTTTTTTGCGATTTATTTATTTTGTATTAATTCTTTTTAGCCGCGTTCGGTTTAAACGATTATTGCTACGGACTTATTGATTAATTCATTCGTATATTATATTGTATGTTGACTAATAAAACGTCTGGATATTTCTATTGCACCGTGTAAGGGAATTGGTTGTTCGAGGCGATTAAATAGTTAAATTAAATACTCACAATAGTTATAACTCATGCGTACGCATGTAATATGTACATAGCAGATACCTACTTATAAGTCACAGTAGTAGGTACCTAATATATGTTATTATATTTGTAGTTTACCTACTTAAAGAGTAGGTACTTCATGATATTGATTGAACTAACTGAATTAAGTACGGTTACCTAATACAAAGTATAATGTCGGTGATAGGGTAGGACTATTATTGGAAGTAAAATGTAGTTTTCACAATGATATAATGACACAGCAACATTTGTATACTTATACAATACTGTTGTATTACATTTTGTAAAGTAGTTGGTGGAGGTGGTTGAATAGTGTTATAGAGCTACTTACAATAGGTTATATAACTCATGCATACGTATATCTAATGTGTACGTAGCAGTTACCTATGAGTTTTGTATTGTCTGCTTAATAGGTATATATACACATACTAAGCATATTGTAATAATAACTATATGTATATGTATTTGAATGTTAATGCCTTAATGGGTAGTGAACAATTTAGTTTACCTACACATCTACTTAAAGAGTAGGTGCATGGTATTGATTGAACCGACTTAATTAAGTGTGGGTGCCTAATGTCGGTGATGAGATAGGACTAAGTAAAATTAAGTAAAATGTAGTTGAGCATAGCTACATAGGTAGTTTAACTGCTATATATTTTTTTTTTATATATATGAGTACCCACAAAACGCTAAGACGGTGTCAATTGATATAGGTACTTCTATAATATTTCAAATTTCAATAGATATTGAAGTTTAATAATGCTGTATTATACTTAGTATTATTATATTAATTACGTGCGTTAATATTTGATTACAATTATTTGATTTATATTATTATATTATTATATATATATTATATATAATAAACGCAATACTACAGTACTGCCATTAGATTTAAGATTATGACTTATGAGTAACGCGTACCTAACCTGACGTTATCGGTGGAGTGAGTAGCCGCGCGAGGAAAAACTTTAGCGACGTGAAACGCGCCGTGTCATCAAACGTCAACTTGTGCCCAGTGTCCGTACGGCGAACGTCTTAGCGCACCGAAAAGTTAATTTTTCTCTGTTTTCTTAACTTTCCCTTAACTTTTCTGTGCGCATTTCGGACGCCTTTTCCACGCGCGAGCGCATACGTTGTGTTTATTTTTTTTTTTTTTTTCTAGGTTTTTTTTTAGGCCGTCGAACGCCGCTTTTCATACAAGTGAGTAACACTTTTCATACTAAAACACGTGTATTGTTATTATTGTTGTTACACTAGCACTTTGAAATATTATTCGCGTTCGGTGTTCATAACCGGACGTAGATTTATACGCGAGTTCGTTTTAAGACCGTACACAAATTTAATGACAATAACATAATAATAATAATATTCACCGTCTTTCTAAAAATAGTACACACACTGATAACACACTGATTAGCAATATAATTTTTTTCACTTGACATTTTAAAAATGTTAAACTACATCATTAAAACTTCACTCTTTAGGCTGCCCCGTCACGATGGTCAAACGCTGTGTGATATGTGGGAATGTGGACGATATCGATGGCGTTTCAGTTCACGGGTATTTACGATTTCACACAACGCGTTAATGAATATCGACGTAATGATATTATATTGTGACCTTTAGATTTCCAAATGGCTTACGTCGTCTCGAGTGGGTGGCGTTTGTGGAAGACCGCGGTCTTCCCGTGTACCGGACCTCCAAGCTGTGTTCCAGGCATTTTGTTGCTGGTGTTGACTACGTCGTAGGAGATGCACGACGCCGCCACCTGTCACGCACAGCGGTGCCGTCTCTGGTGAGTGTATACATTATGTATAATATATAGTTAGGTACTTGGCCGTAAATACACTTTGTTACTTTGCCACTAATACCGTGGTGTACTCTCGTGAGTTTAATACACCTGCTGTGTACACGAACTTGTGTTTTATAAGAAGCTACCTTACTGCTAAGCTACCTAACTTGACTTGACGGTATTCAACGTTTTTGTTACAACATAAACCTACTGCACGAGTATGCCGCCAAACATAATAAATACCTACCCGTGTACTTTTTGACAGTGAGTTGTGTTATGTTTTGTATGCCGACAACAGTGTACCTACTTTTACAATATGGAAATTACTTTACATTTTTTAAACATCGTTCAGCAGCGCTAATTTGCATTTCATCTGTTTATTCTACGACATGTAATTATTAAATTTAATGACAATAAGACGTGTCTCTGTTGGTATACTTATACTTTACCATACTATACTATACTATACTGACTAGGTACGACATTCTTGAAAACTAAAAGCCTGAATTTACATTCGACTTCATATATTCACATAACTTGGAACGACATTCAATAGTGTTAATGGTGTTATTGCATATTATTAAACACTTTGATACCGTTGACTGAAACAGATAATTATTTTGATTCCTACATTGCTTCATACTATACCATAAATATATCAACTTGACTTTAACCTAAAGAGAATACTTTAAGTTTTACTTATCTTAATATTACTACTACACAAAGTATTCCTAGAATAGCTCTCTACTAACCTCTCTCTCCTTTATTTGTAAATTGTGTAGGTACTAGATAAGTATTTTATCATTTCACATGTGTTATTCTCAGTAGTGTTAAGATTATTTCAATACCTTCTTATACTTTATTTTTATATAAGTAGGTACATTTTGTACACCGTACAATGTACAATTTATATGATCCAACAATAGTATAGATACTTACATTTATTATTATTTATTATTGGTTAGGCTGGCCAGAGATTAGATTTTCGTTTAGGTAGTTAACTAATGCAGACTCAAACATGCAGACTACAACATGTGAGCTTTTATTAGTGAAACATCATAAATGTTGCCCAAAGTAACAAAATACTTGAACGTTTTCTTACACGGTTCTCAATATTACTTAATATTACTTAATAACAAAATATTATGTACACTGTTTTAGACCCTGCACTACTACAGCACAACAGCAACATGTTTTACTTAGCAAAAGTCACTACAAAGTCTTTTACTATCTCAATACTACTACAATGTCAATTTTAGGTGGTTACTTACATTCAGCAGTACTTACATTTTATTATTATAAAATATTGTATTAAGGTTGGGTTAGGCAGAACTTAGAAAAAGGTGTAGTTAAATATATTAAAACATATTAAACAGCATTGTTAATTGTACAGTGCTCCCAGTGTTGCCTCCAATGACTACAAGTAGTAATCACAGTTAGTTATGCCTCTCTGTATTTTAAATGTACTTTTAATATAGGCATTCATACACTTTTAAATTGTTCCTACAAAATACAAACACATTTGTATAAAACTTACTCATTAACCATGCAATAAAAACTATACTATACTATACTATAACGGTTAATAGAACTATACTAATAACATCATATAAACTAGGAACAACTATATTGTATTTGTTTTATTACTATCGGTTATTAGCAATGTTTAATTATCATACTTCACACACCCCTCCGACGACAATGAGTAATGTCTAACCTATGGTTACATTACTTACGTACTTAATCTTCACTTTACTCATTACAGTTACACATAATTCACATTACACATTATAGTTACACATAATCTACATATTATCTACATATAACTTTATCCAACCGACACGAGATTATAAATATGTATGAACACACAACCGATTAAAGTTCTGTATAAATTATACTCTTTTTTTTTTTTTGTTATCGCTGTTTTTTTGTTCTTATTCTTTGAAAAATACCTTGAACAACATTGCTGTTCGAAAACAAATAATTATTTTGATACCTATACTTATTGTTGTTATTGATACTGCAAAACCTATATTGTTGAACCTAACCTAACACAATTCTATAATTTATATGTTTATTAAATATTCTTTATTGAAATACGATTAAATGTTCTTCTTTGTATTGTTGTAAGTAAAAGTTCTGTATAAAAATTATTTTAACTGTAAGCCCATTCATACGGGACACACCGTGTATTAGAATACTAACCGATTTAAACCTCTGGCGCGAACAATGTTCTTTAAGTGAAATATGTTTGTATTAGACATGTATTAAACCTTTTATCACATTGATGATTCACACATTCAATACAACATTATTTTGTAATACTTTTTAAGAAATAACTTGAACTACAACATTCATTTTATACTATCTCTCCTATACTAGCTATATACATCATAGGTAGACTTTTTCACTTGAATTCAGGTGTAACTATTAAGTAGTTTTAATTGTACAGTACTCACACACTCCCGTGTTGTATTTTTTGTTAGTACTTGAAATTTACATACATTACATACAAACTATACATTTCACATGGATCAACAAAATATTTATACTTATTTTTTTACACAGTTCTTAATATTACAATTTCAATTGTATGATACATTGGTATTCTTTGGTAGGTACATTAAATACCAACTGTAAGAACTCTACAAGAACTGTACAATTGTACTTTATTTGCGAGTCGTGCAATTGAAACTTCACACGTGACACTCTTAGTATAAATGTTTAAATTATTGCAATACTATTTATTTGCTGATGGTTATCACATGGTTATTTAAGATAAAATGTGTACACTGTACTTACTACTCTGTACTTACGAAATTACAACATAGTAGATGCATTATAATACTGCAATAGCGAAACTTACTTATTACAACATATTTGACAGTTATGGAGTTCACACAATAACACATGGTGTCCGCAAATTGATTAAACTGCAGTTACATTAAGTCTTTATTATTATATATAAATGAAATTTTGTCTTACGGTCATTTAGGCAGACCTTGGGTATAGGTGTATTTCGTGCAACTTTACATTCAACTCATCATATAATTTATAGTTGTTTCAATATAGGTACCTATACTTACTGTTAATAATGTTAATATTGTTACATAAACATGTTTGCGTTTCAGTCTAAACGTTTTTCTCTGAATTTCTTTGTTTTATTCTTTAAATAATAATATTTGTACTGTTTCTAATAGTTTCTCAATACTGGCACTGGATCAAGCTTGATTTGATACTTTATACTTTTGATGATTGATTGATACTACTTAAGTAGACTATTTTTACTTGAAAAAGTGTGGCTAGGTATGTGATGTAGAATGATAGTTATAAAGTTTTTAATTGTACAGTACTCGCAACACCTTCAATGACAATAAGTAGTTTTATAGTTGTTGTCGATGTCATAACTCACTGTATTTTAAGTGCAGTCTTAATAGAGGTATTCATAATGTTTTCTTACACACAGTTCTTAACTTAACTTTTATTCGTTTCTAAAAAAACAACATTTCACTGTTCACCACTGGCTACTCCACTGTGTGATTTATCTACTTTGATACATTTCCTGTAAACCATTCATTTTATACGCAAATTAATAACTACATTGTACAATAATGACATTACCCATGCAATATACATTTAGTGAAAGTAATATGATAGTAGATGCTATAGTTTGTTATTATTATTATTATTATTATTATTATTATTATTATTATTGTTATTGTTTTTATTAAAACGCTAACCCGAGGGCGCTCCCTATGGCGTTTTTATGCGTTATTTAGTGAACGACGGACCGTGCGGCGGGTAGAACGAGCGCGCGCCAATGAAAAAATCCGGCGTAACCGTCGCCGCGTTATCACCGACGCCTTATCAATTTTACGAGTTTTCGAGAGAAATTCGACTTTTTTTTTCGAAAAGTCGAGTTTTACCCCCCTTCGGGGCGACGCGCGGCCCCGCTCGGACCTTATTCGCGTTCCCCGGGAGATTTACACGCCGCCCCGGGCCGCGCTTTATTCGTCTCGACCCTTACTCGGCGGAGATCGCGCGCGAACCGCCCGCCGCCGAAGCGCGCCGTTTGGCCGTTTTTTTTTCGTAAAGTCGAGTTTTAACCCACTTTCAAACGTCTCATATCCCCGCTCGCCCCGTATTCGGAATCCCCGCTAAATTTACCGTCGGCGCGCCGCCCCACTTCGATCCCGGCGAGTGCCGCGGGCGAGTAAAACCGACGACAGTAGACCGCGGCGTCGTCATTACTATATTACTACTATATATATATTGGATTTTTTTCCCGTAAATCGCGTTCGCTCCGGGAGAACGCGGCCGAGGACGTCGTCCGCCGTCCGACCCGGGAGACCTCGGGGCGGACGACGGCGTAGCGTTCGCGATTCGCCTCGGCGGCGAGACGCCTTAAGAGGCAGAGATTTCACACCAGTTCTCAACTCGATAGGTAGGTAGGTAGGATTAGGGCGTTAGCTAGGTTATCCGGCGGTGGAGCGTTCGATACCGGCCGCGGCTGATTGTGTAGATTTGCGGCGGCCGTGTTAATTCGAAATCTTTTTTTTTTCGATTTTTTTTTTTTAATATATTAAATTAATTCGTTTTAGCCGTCGCCGCGAATTGACGATTCTAAAAGTTTTTATTTATACAAATAAAGTATTGTTACTATGATTTGAAAAAAAACACTCGACTTATATTTTTAAATATTCGTTTGTTTGTTGTTTTTATATCTTATACTGTAAAAATAATGGTTAATTTTCGGTTATTATGTTTTTGATATTAATGTTACATAATTAATATAATAAATTTAGTGTAGCATACAAATACTGCTCCAGATTCTAATTAATACAGTATTAACAAACAAAATAGAACTTTATGTACCTATATTTAATTAAAGTCTGAAAATTAAATTGTATAATAATAATATGTGACTATATACTATTTGATATAACTTATTATATAGGTAGAGTATTATATGGAACAAACTATTTATATTATAAATAATAAATTAGGTAACACTTGATTTTATTATCTACACCTATACTGTTTAAAAGTTTTTAGGTGAGATGATTGTTTGAGGTATTGTAATTTGGTAATTTAAATTTTATGTTTGATACAAAATTGCTGCAGATTCTATATAATACTATAATACTTTATTATAAACTAATAGATCTTCATGTATTTAATTAAATTCTGGCAGTAAAATTTTATAATGATATTGCTATAATATTTGATGAACTAGGTTTATACTATGACTATACTATAGGTAGATAAGTTTTATTCATCGTGAGCATAAAATCAAGTTAATTTATAGAGAATTGATAAATAACTATATATAATTGATATCCACAGCTATTTGTCAACGCATTTAAGTCAGACAAGGGCTCGATTATGTGGTTAGATAGTAATAAATATATAACATACTATGTAGTAGGTACTTGATATATTACAGTTTATAGGTATAAATTTAGTGTAGCATACAAATACTGCTCCAGATTCTAAATAATACAGTATTAACAAACAAAATAGAACTTTATGTACCTATATTTAATTAAAGTCTGAAAATTAAATTGTATAATAATAATATGTGACTATATACTATTTGATATAACTTATTATATAGGTAGAGTATTATATGGAACAAACTATTTATATTATAAATAATAAATTAGGTAACACTTGATTTTATTATCTACACCAATACTGTTTAAAAGTTTTTAGGTGAGATGATTGTTTGAGGTAATGTAATTTGGTAATTTAAATTTTATGTATGATACAAAATTGCTGCAGATACTATATAATACTATAATAATTTATTATAAACTAATAGATCTTCATGTATTTAATTAAATTCTGC
>JANEHU010005039.1:0-13827 GCA_027563435.1 Nasonovia ribisnigri | reverse complement strand
TTTACTACTGGTATCTATGAAAATATACCTCGGTAAATATCGAAAAACACGTAGGTATCTCGGTAATCAGTACTTTCAATGAATTTAGAAGTGTTTCAACACAGGACAATTTTACATCTAATTCAAAAACTACTTATATTTGTTTTTTTATTATTATGATTATATACATTTTAATCTATAAAACTAATGAGTATACGGTATATTTGATAATTACCAATTCACGGTATATGGATATTATAAAATACAGAAAATACCACCAGCCCTCTTTGAGAACACCTCAAAGGGAAATTAAGGTATCCCTGTGAGGGGAAATGATACCATCATAAAACAGTACGACAATAGGGCCCCCAAAACTTTATTATTTCTCAATCGTACCTATATGAAAGGTATAATAATTACTAAATATAAATTAAGTTTATGATAGCTTATGAATTATGATAGGTGCACAAAACGTTCAATACTTCAATGTATTTAAATATATTAACTTCTGCGATTGAGTATATATAGAGTTTGATATTGTACAATTATTTTGTTTTTATTTTAGATGCTTATGATGATTTTGACATTACTACAATTTATAAAATCAAAAATATGTTGTCATTCAATAGCAAAAATGGTTTGTAAATTATTATCATTAGCTTTTTACTACTTTACTATAAACAATAGTGGTTCAAAAATGATACTTAATATAAATGTATAAAAAGTTTTATTTTTTTTGCCTAACCTAACTTGTATACGTCCATTACAATTTTAAATTGATCATACCTCTATAAATACCTTTATATATACTCATTTACAAAGGAGGGTAAGTAATTGAAAATAATTAACTCAAATTAAGTTAAGTTAAGAGAATACAAGAACGATATGTTAGAAGTTACTAGCTAACAAATCATAAATTTAACTTAAGAAGTTTAAATTTAATAGGAAAAAAATACTAAATTAACTCAATTCAAAAAATCTACTTTTTTTTTTTAGTACCTATGTGGATCACTGCGCTCTTTCAAATTCCCTAAATTATAATAAATAATTTTATTGAACTTTTATCGTAATTTGCGGTGTGTATACGTATTTTAAATTTACAGTTAACATGATTATTAAATATTTTAACTAAACACATATTACCTAACTATTAATTATAAAATAGCAATTATTAATATCATATGATTATCAAATAGCCTATCTCTTTTTTTTATTAGAAAAAACAATGTATACAGTTTATGCATAGTAAGTTTATTTGGTAAGACTATGCCTAATATACTAAAATATAATTAGGTATATACAAAATTATTTTATCATGAAAAATATTGGAAATATTTGTATAATTATAGTACCTACTACTTAGGTACCTATTGGATTATTCTTATTTTTGTTTTAACATTGATATTCACGTAAATAATACATTTTGTAATCAGTCTGGTCAGGTTATTTAATAAATACATCAATAAAATAATATATAATTAAATTGGATTTTATTGACGCCTAATTCCAAAATACCATACCTAAAAATACTTAAATATCATGGCTTTTGAGTTGAACACTAGCATCGTATTGTTTAAATTAAGTCTTAAACTAAATCTACTATCAGCATTGACCTTTCAACCTCTTTTTTCATGGTACCTAGGTACATCTATAATCTACCGAAATGACACACTCCAAAATATTCCGCATTTGGGGTTGTCACTTTATCAAATATGATTTTCTGTCTGGAAAAAACTGCACGATTAAAAAATTAGTTTACACACCTTCAAGAATTTAAACAAAAATGTACATGAAAACCATAGTAGGTAGGACCTACTTATATAGGTATAAAAAAAGTAGACTTCTGCACTTTGATTTCGACTTTATGATGTTGGATGTATAAATATATAGGTAAATGACCAATGGCCTCTTTTTATCATAATTTACAAAATAAATTTGTTTCAAAAAGAATTTTTTCCAAAATTTTAAAACAGGTATTTATTTTGGGTTTTTAAAAAAATATTTTCTATCGTTGAAGGTATGAATATAATTGTAGTATATAATTAATAGCTTAAAGTTAGTTTAAATAATTTCACTGTGCTTTGTAGCTTGTATTTAAATTTCATGTATGATGTATACATTATAAAATTATACTCCATGGTATTTAAAGTAATCTTAATTTTTAAATAGTTAAATATTAATTCATTTTTTTATCGCTAAATGTTTGTATTATTTTGTATTGTTAAATGAATTCATGAATAGCTTCAAAAAACTTCAATGGAATTAATTCAATCATTGAAATACATTCAAGAACAAATGCTATTGGAATGCCAATACAAGACAATGATGATGATATTCATATTAAATCAATGAATATAAATGAAATCATTAATCTTGAGTCATTTCAGAATAATAGTCGTATGAGTACTTCGTATAACTCAAATGATTGGAATCGACAAAGTGTACACTTAAGTGGTGAGTTATTATACTTATTGTACAGCCCGGTTTCTAATTACCTAAAATGAGGAAAACGTTAACAACAAAAAAGTGTTATAATTTAAAAGCTTTCTTAGACTTTCCCTCCCTCTTTCCCTGAAAAATATATGTCCTAATAATATTTACAAATTTAAATGCAATTTTTACGTAGCTAAGTATATGTGATATATTATTTATTGATTGTTTTCAATAACTCATGTTTATTACCTATAGGATACTACGGTTGTAACCGGTATGACCACAATAACTATGAAAGGATGGATTCAAGTAAGTTGAATTTTTAATACAATACATTATCTAAGTCATAAGTTAGTATAATTCTAATTTCGTTGGAAACACTCAATTCAGAACTAAGACATCCGGGGAAATGGTGATCGATGTTTTTCTTTTCATATACCTACAACTTTTCTTTACCGTTTTCTTTTTCGTAAATAATCCACCTAAATAATCAACTTTACATAGATATATAATGTAATCTAACTATTTACTTTTATACATTAGATATTGATAGGTCAATATTGTATGCCTGATTAGTGATTTGTAGCTTTTTTGGCTTTACAGTGTGATCACGATAAGTGGAAACACTCAATAACTATGTGCAGGCTTCATATATTTCAATATTCTGCTTTTTTGATTAACTAATAAACATTATTATACACATTTTCAAATAATTAGACTATTTTTGTGACGGTTAATTTTGCGCATGCGAACAATAACTTTTTTTTTAAATGGTATTATCCATTTTTTTTAACCACAATTTATTCATTTTTTAATTTTTTAATGAATTTTTTAGTAGTTGAATTTTTTTTTAAGTTAAAGAATGACCGAGTTATAACAATTTGATCTTATGTTATTTGTACGGGTATTTTTTGAATTCAGTTAGAATTCAAAAAATACCAGTTAGGTACCTGTGCCTGTATGATATTATTTATACATTACAATTATAATACAATTACTGAGATAAGTTTAATACAAATAAACACAATAGGTAAACAGGTATTTCATAAATTTGATTTATTATTATTCATTATGTATTTTATAATATGTTACACCCGTACAAATAACATAAAATCAAATTGCAATAACTTGGTAATTTTTTAACTTAGAAAAGAAATTTAACCACTAAAATGTATTAAAAATACAAAAAAATGTAATATGTGGTTAAAAATGGACATGCGAATGCGAATAATTATCCGTCACAAAAATAGTCTAATTATTTGAAAATGTGTATAATAATGTTTACTAGTTAACCAATTGAAATATATGAAGCTTGTACATAGTTATTGAGTGTTTCCACTTATCGTGATCACACTGTATATCAGTCCATTTTCATTCTACTCCAATATATAAAGTGTCAGGAATACATAACTCCGATTTAAAGTATACAAAACTATTTGATACTGCTTTATACACTTTTTGGTTACGACTAAACGACCGTACACACTCTACACCAGGCATATAAAACGCAAAGTATTAAGTGGGCCAAATATATTAAATAGTTTACAATATACTATTGTAACGTTTATTTATACACTGTCATTGGTTCAGTGATTGATAGAGTTACAAGCAATAACGACTTGGGCGTTCTTTTCACTGCTGATCTTAACTTCCGCCCTCACATTGAATCCATCTGTTGTCAAGCTCTCAAGTCACTTGGCTTCATAATGCACACCATGAAAGAGTAAACAACTGTCTAAATCTCTCAAGACTGTCTATTGCTCTTTAGTCCGAAGCTTAGGTACTAGAGTATGCGTCTATGCTCTGGAACCCTTTTGTGGTAATTGATTCTTGCTATTTAGTGTTGCGAGTTCAAAGGCGCTTTTTGTCGTCCGCAGCTTACATGCAAAAAATTGTCCATCCTCCTCATGACTATGCTCCAGTATTGCACGCACTTAACCTTACATCATTAGCAGACGGACGCGTTAAAGCTAACCTAGGCTTTTTGGAAAAGTTAATCGATGGTTGTATTAATGCCCCTTATATGACCATATTATTATATTTAAACAATATAATAATATAATGTTGTCACTCTTACAGTAGGTATTATACTATACTATGACTTTAATCCATAACGTATGAGAAACCTTGTATACAGTTTTTACCGAGTGAAACAATTTTCATCGAAAATATTATGAAAAAAAAAAATATTAAATTATTAAAATATGAAATTTATACTTCCTTGAAATTTTATTTTGAGAATATGTGCAAAATTAACTTAACCTAAGGATTAATATTGTAATTACTAGTATATTATATAGTTGTGCATTACTATTTACTATAGTGTTTAAAAACAAATATTTATTGAGACTAATTCGTTTTACAAACCGCAAAAAAACATACATATAAATGCATTAAATTCACTGTTCTGTTGTCTCATCAACATTTTTACATTTCAAATAAACTCCAAAAATCCAAAAATCCAATATAATCAAAAATAGAATAATTAAAACTCTTACGAAAACCTAAATATCAAACCATTTTTATGTATATTATAAAATATATACCTAATATGTTTCAATACGATCATTGATCAATCAAATTGATCAATAATCAAAATGCTCAAGCAAATCATTGTTTAAATGCACAATTTATTAACACGTATGCATTATTTAATAATAGGTAGGTTTTAGGTACCTACCTATAAATTATAATCTTAGATTTTAAAACTTAAAATATTAAGAAATATTGGTACTTACTTACATTATACTAATATACTGCCTTAATCATTTTCAGGAAACCAATTGAACAAGTGCTATAATATTTTTGAATATAGATTCGCAAAATGCTTGTTAAACATTAACGATTTCAGTATTTATGATCCTCAAGATAATCCTATTATTTGTGATATTTTCACATTCTATTGGACACCCGATAGAGATGATCAAAAATGTTTAACAATGACATATTATACCAAATATGAATTAGAAGTCAAGCCTTTTTTTATCACGATGGATATAAACGATGAAAACAATAATATGTTGATATCTTCAACCGGCCTGGAGCAATATGTATTACTTTTTACTATAGATTCTGAGTGAATCAAAAATAATAAATTTTTATTTAAAAGTTAGAATAATAATAACATTTATTTAACATTTATTTTTCATGCAGGACAATATAACAACATTGAAAATTACCAATATTGATTTTAAGAATAATCAGAAATATAAATTATCAATAAAATTAACCGTGACGAACAGATATCAAGCTCAAAACGTTTATCAATATGTTAAATTTGGACTCATACGAATTGCCCAATGTTCGAATTACGGTAAAAACATATAAAAACAATAATACTTATTTAGATTGAAAATCAATGAAAACTGTGATAAAATATATTGTTATCATATGTGATATTAATCTTATCTATCTATAATATAAATTGTAATGTCATGCACCTAGTGAATGTGTAATGTGCACCACGTTTTTTGTTTAATAAAGCCTTAAGTATTAAAGGTCTAGAATGTTATTTACAACAATTTATTAAACAAAATTTACAAATCAATATGGAAAAATTGCTGAGACCAGATCGTTTTGAAGCAGACCAAAATTCACCCACAGCTGCCAAGGAGTGGTCTCATTGGAAGAAAGTGTTCCAAAATTATACTGCAGAGGCTAAACTAAAAGAGGAGGATAAAATAAAGGTACTCATTAACTTTTTGAGCCATTCAGTGTACGACTATATAAGCGACTGTAAAGAGTTCAGTGAAGCCATTAAAATCCTAGATGGTATTTTTATAAAGCCCAAAAATGAAATATTTGCCAGATATCTATTAGCCACGAAAAAACAACTGGTAAGTGAATCTATTGATCAATACTTGCAGTCTTTAAAAATTTTAGCTAAAGAATGTACATTTAAAGCCGTAACTGCCTCACAGTATAAGGACGAGTACATAAGAGACGCATTCATTAATGGTATTATGTCTAATAGCATCCGTCAGCGTCAGTAGTATGAAAAAGGGGATTCAGACCGCTGACCCTCCTGACCACTGGCCCTCCTGACCGCTGACCCTCCTGACCCTGCTGACCACCGGCGGCACATCGCTCACGTGTGCGACATGTATTTCCCCCACCACCCTTCTCCCTGCCAACATGGTCAGCCGCCGCCGCTCAGTCGATACCACTGCTGCCGCTGCCACCGCTACTTACCGCCCGGCCTAAGATCACCCGCCACCACACCTCATCTACTCGCGTCCCTTAGATCGTGCCGCCGTCACAACACCTCTGATCCATTATATACGTATATACAGTACGCGCACACTAAACACACATCATATATATATATATTACCTAATTCCCTATATACATAATTGTAACTGGGTGGTCAAAGATTTTGCATGGAATTGTTTATTAAGCATAACCGTTACCACTTATATATATAGCTATTTTTTGCTTGGTTTTATTATCCAGAATTCTCATACTTAAAATCCCGTCCATTTCAAATTGAATTAAAATAATGATACATTATCTTATTAAATCAGTATGCACATACGTTTTTACAAAAAAGGTACACCGGAGTAACACGAGTTATTTAATATTTACAATGTATTCATTAACAGCAGTGTTTTGTTATTATTTTATAAATATACTACGATTCAACCGTCGAAATTACGAAAATGAATTTGAGATACCATTTTTATTTGTACCGTAAGTTTTATGTTATTTTTATTATCATTATCATTATTTCATTTACCATATTTGGTGTTTAGTGTTTTACCACAAGTTAGACCTCTACCAACAGATTTGGACGAAGTTTTCAGAATGATAGATGAAATAATGTAAGTTTAATAAAGTGATTAATATTATTATTTTCTAACATGAAAAAAAATATATATTAGTTATAGTAGTGACGACGAAGAAATGCCAGAGGAGTTTTCATCTGGTGAAGAAATGTCAACAACGTTTTCGCCGGATATTTTATCTGACGAAGATTTATAATTACCTATATAACATATGTTTCTAATGTAAAAAATTATAGATTAATAAATAATTGTCAAGAGTTTTTATTATTATGAATTTTTATTTTACAAATATATATTAGGTACTATATTCAATACAAGCTTCTAATAGCATTTCGTCACCTTCTGCAAAGTCTTCACCCCAAATATATTTTTCTAATGCTTTAAGACATATATCGTCAGCTTCTTCACCGCCCCAAAAGTTGACTTGATTTGGTTTATCTATCATAGTAAATATTTTATACAAAATTAACAAAATAATAAAATGAACATACCATTTGTTCGGTGTATACAATCTTTAGATATATGCTCGTCAACATCGTTTCTAGTCTATAACAGCAAAATATAACGTCGGTAAGGTAAGTGCTACAATATTAAACAATATTATGTCATACTAACTTCGTCTACTGAAATATTTTCTTGTGGGCTGAGTAAATTATTGTAATAAACCCGTCTCGGTGTATTTGATAGCTACAAAATTTATCATTTTTAATATATATATATATTATATGTAATTAAACTTACCATTCATTAAAAATTCAATAAAGCCTTTTGAGATGTCCTGTGTATTGATGGTAGATTCTTGGCTGTTGTTGTACGACATTTTTATAAAAATTATAAAACTATAAAATAATTGTTTTAAGCAAGAGCGTTCAGAAATGCACTAACAGTGCACTGAGATTTAGCTTAGGTATTATCATGTTTAAGAGAAAGAAATTACATCGTCATACGGGGGGTATAAAATTGCTACCACAGCATAAATCTTGATATGTATACAAAAAAAAAAAAAACTATTATTTGACTTGACCATTGTCATATGCGTTATTAACGATCAGACAGTCTTTAAATGCGAACAGTGCCTTTGTACTTTCTCACGGTTGTACACGTATATATTTCGTTTGCGAACTAAGACATTAAAATATTGTATCGAGTTTTTATTTAACTGCTTATATTCTGTTCAACATTATTCACATCTAACTCAGTGTGTTTAATTTTTATTCGTTTTTATTTTTTATTGTGCTATTTACCCTATATAATTTTAAAAATGTTTAAATGCGGGCAGTGTCTATCCACGTTTACAGCTAAACGCAATTTATCTGCTCACCAAAGAAATCACGATGGCGTTCGTTTCCCATGCACTATCTGCGCGTCGACATTAAGCTACAAGACGCATCTCAATAGACATTTAAAAAATGTGCATGGTATGTATATTTAATTCAATATTTATTTTTTAAATCAATATTTATTTTATAAGGTGTTGCACGCGCTCGACCACAACGAGGTGTAATTGAGGTCGCCCCGAATATTGTAGTACCAGACCTAGCTGCAGGTCCATCAAATCAGAATGTTAATAATAGGCTGAACGAATATTTTAACGATGGTAATGATGAAATGCTCGCGGGAGTGCTTGAAAATTACCAAGATGATACAGGTTAGTTTAATTTTATTAATTGGGTCGAATGAAAATTAATGTTTATTTCAATATTTATTTTATAAGCTGTTGCACGCGCTCGACCACAACGTCTTGCAACCGAAGTGGTTCCAGACCTATCAGCATGTCCATCATATCAGAATGTTAATAATAGGCTGCACGAATATTTTAATGATGGGTATGATGAAATGTTAGCGGAAGTGTCTGAAAATTATCAAAGTAAGATTTTACAATATTAAAGTTAGAACTTTATCTATATCTAATATATTTTTATTTCCAAGGCTCTGTTCCGGCTCATCGTCAACCAGTTACACCTATCGTTGTACAACCAGAACGACAAAGTGTTATACAGTTCGCACCTTCGTCTACTCCACATGGTTATATTCAGATTGCTCCTCAAATATTTGTCCCCGACGCCCCGGCCGGTGGATCAAACACGGCTTTCAACAATTCACCATCCGATAACGATATTCGCATGATTGATGAAACTCAGGACTTGGATGATAATATTACAGGTTAGTTTTATTTATCCATCGCGAATTAGTTCAATTTAAAAGACCCGCTGACTCTATTTTTATCTATTTTTTAAAGATTACATTACGGCTGATAAGGGCAAACGTGTTTCCGCCGCAAATACTATGTCAGATGCTAGGGCAAAAAAGGCACGCATGAGTCTAGTGCAGTCCTCCGGTTTCGTTGAGATTTCGTCCTCATCAAGCAGAAAAATAGTTTGGTACTATGCCAAAAATATTAATAATTCAGTAATTTATACCGAGTTTCTCCGATCGCTCGAGCCCGAGCTAAATCAAATATTAAAAACACGCGTTCAGCAAGGGGCGATTAAATTTAATCTTAAGCTCGAGGCAACATACAACCGGCCCAACGTACCAAACTCGTCGGAGAACCGGGCATTCCAGACTTCAGCGGTAGAACTTTTTTGGGATAGTGACATTAGTACGATCATTGAGAGGGCTTATATAAAGTTGTTGAAAGAGGAGGAGGAATATAAATCGCGCGGAAGTGGATTTACTTTAGAAAGTATAGATGGGTTATTGTTAAGTATATACAAATATACACCGATGGGTGGCTCGTCGTATATCGTGTTGCCGGCATATATCGATAGGAAACGGGCCACCATCAACCCACAAAACACAGACCAGGAATGTTTCAAGTGGGCTATATTAGCGAAGCATGTGGCAGAGAATTTATCGGAAAAATATAAATATTGTGTCGGTAAAAATTATAGACAACATGAAGGAAAATATAATTTTGATGGTATTACCTTCCCGACACCTCTGTCAGATATAGCCAAATTTGAAAAAAATAACTCGACTGTCTCTGTGAATGTGTATGGGTTGGACAAAAAGTTCCAGCCACCGCGTAAATATCCAACGTACGAGGTGTACCCGCTACGTGTCGTTGATGAAGAGAAAGCCAACCACTTTGATCTGTTGTTGGTAGCAGACGAAAGCGGGTCGCACTACATCTACATCTCGAATTTTTCCCGCCTTATACGCTCTCAAAAGACTGGACATAAAGAGAGTGTCGTATTTTGCAAAAGGTGCTTTACCAGCTTTGACAATCAAAGATCTAAATATAAATTGAATGGGCCTGAGGCGTTAACTCAGCATAAGCTTATATGCGGTGCACATAAGCCAATATTACCGGTGATGCCTAAAGAAGGCGAGTGTCTGCAATTTGAAGCATGGAGAAACACTCAGAGACATCCTATTGTAATATATGCAGATTTTGAAACTATACTTATGAAGACGGATGAGAAGAAGGTGGGAAATACAAAAATAATGCACAGACATGAAGCGATGAGCTATGGACTCATTGTGAAGGCGAGCAATGACGTACCGACAGAGCTATTAGCGATACACGAGATACCAACGGAACCGATATTATATCGAGGAAGTGAGAGTCAGCCTGATGTGGCGAGACATTTTGTCGAAACCGTGTCTGAAATAGCATTAAAGATAGAGAAATTATTGAAGACGAATATTCCGATAAATATGTCCGCAGACGACATACAAGTGCATGAAGCAGCGACGCGCTGCAATCTATGCAAAATCGAATTTACCCCACCTTCAGAGGTTCTACATCGTAAGACAGCTGACCATTGTCATCTCACAGGAAAATACCGTCAAGCTCTCTGCAATGTATGCAACCAAAAACTTCAAACACCCGTTTTTGTACCGTGCTACTTCCATAACTTGTCCAACTATGACTCACACCTGATAGTCACAGAACTTGGTTATGACACCCAGACTATTAGAGTAATACCAAACACTGAGGAAAAATACATATCATTCTCTAAATATGTGTCAAGTAAATTCCAAATCCGTTTCATAGACACTTTTAGATTCATGGCATCAGGACTATCAACTCTAGCTAAAAATCTTGTAACACCAGGTCTGGAGAACTTCCGTGAGACCGCTAAAGTTTTTAATAAAGTCGATATGCCGCTCGTGACTCGGAAGGGAGTGTACCCGTACGAGTACACAGATAGTTGGAGCAGGTTGAATGAAGAGAGACTACCGAGGAAGAGAGACTTTTATAGCACCTTAAACGAGTCGGGAATAAAAGAGGGGGAATACACGCATGCAAAGGAGGTCTGGGACCACTTCGGTTGCAAGACGTTGGGCGAGTACAGTGATCTGTACTTGAAAATCGACGTGTTGCTGCTAGCGGACGTCTTTGAAAATTTTCGTGATGTATGCATAAAAACATACAACTTGGACGCGGCGTATTATTTTACTGCACCAGGATTGAGTTTTGACGCGATGTTGAAGTTTACCGGGAAAAAGTTGGAGCTGTTGAGTGATTACGATATGTTATTAATGTATGAGAATGGTTAGTATATCAATATAATTAAAAAAAAAAAAATGCATGCATAATAATAATAATCTTATATATTTTTCATAGGTATTCGTGGTGGATTAGTGCAGGCAAGCATGAGACATGCCAAAGCGAATAATATAAATACCCCGGACTATGACGAAACTAAGGAGAAATCGTGGTTGATATACCAGGACTGTAAGTATATTTTTTTAATATCTGTATTATATTTCATTACTTATAATTTTTTTTAAACTTTACAGGTAATAATCTCTATGGCTGGGCTATGTGTCAGTATATGCCATACTTCAATTGGGTTGAACCGTCTCTTAACGGATTAGCTTATTTGAATGATACATCAGACAAAGGGCGAGTATACGAAGTTGATGTCTCATACCAGCAAAAATTACACGATAAGCACAACGATCTACCATTCTTGCCACAAAACGGTATACCACGCGGGTCGAAGGTGAAAAAAATGATGGCTACGTTTCAGCAGAAGAAAAATTATATTATACATTACCGGAACCTACAGCAGGCAATTAAGAATGGGTTGAAAGTGGAAAAGGTAAATATTTTTATTTTACAAGATTTAAATTAAATTAAATTTTTTAACATTATATCTTAATTTATAGGTGCATAGAGTTTTAGAATTTAGCCAGTCTGCATGGTTGGCGGATTACATTAACTTAAACACAGATATGAGGAAGAAGGCACAGAACGACTTTGAGAAAGACTATTTTAAATTAATGAATAATGCAGTATTTGGTATGTTACTTTACTTAATCCAATTTAACTATTTTACCAACAGTTTCTTTTTTCAGGGAAGACTATGCAATCGAAAAGGAAGGAAATGAAGATGGAGTTGGTGTCGTGTGAGAGACGATTACAAAAACTTATTAATAAGACGACATTTAAACATGCTACCAACTATAGAGAAAACCTGAACGCGGTGGCGTTGGAAAACAAAATAATCAAATTTGATAAGCCTATATATATTGGTAAATATACTTTAAATTTTCTATTTTACATTTATTAACATATTTTGTATAGGATTTTCTGTACTTGACATTTCCAAGACGATGATGTACGATTATCACTACAATGTAATGCAGAAGCTCTATGGTGATAATATCAAACTTATGTATACTGATACTGGTGAACATATTAAAAAACTAATTTCAAGTATATAATATATTAATTTAACATTATTTTTCTAGATTCGTTGATATACCATATTAAAACTGAAGATTTTTACAAAGACTTGATTGAGAATCCCAACTTGATGGATAGATTAGACACGGCGGACTTGCCTCCTATCCATCCGTGCTACACTACAGCTAGGAAGAAGGTGCCCGGGTTTTTCTCTGATGAAGCAAAAGGACATATAATAACAGAGTTTTGTGCACTACGTGCAAAATCATACGCGTACAACATATATACAGGAGAAGAGGATGTGGTGAGAGAGCAGATCAAGGCGAAGGGTGTAAAACAGCATGTGGTTAAAAACCATATGACGTTGGAGGATCATGTTAAGTGTTTGTTCGGAGATGAAAGTCTCGACAAATATACAAAAAATGTCTCCATACGCTCATTTAAACACCAACTAATGACAATCAAAACAAAAAAATTGACATACAACAACTATGATGACAAAAGAGTGGTGTTAGATGATAAAATTCATACACTGGCTCACGGTCATTATAGTTTAGAGTAAGTTTTTAAATTATTTTATATTTTTCAAATTATTTTACTTATATTTATAATTTTATAGGGAAGACGAACTTGAATGGCATGATCATGAGTTTCCAGTAGACGTTGCTGGGCGTGAGTGGGAGGAATCGGATAAGGATTTAATGAGACTACTTCTAAGGGAATGCGTGTCTAAATAATTAAATACTATGTATATATATATATTTGTATATTGAAAATATTATCATGTGCGATTATAATGTCTGATGTGATCATAATTTTTTTTATTTTTATAATTTAAACTGTATATAATGTAAACTTATATGTAAATTGTATATAATGTAAAATATAATTTATACAAAGTGAAAATTAAGTTATAATCTTATATTATTAACATACCAATTTTTTAATGCAAATGCTTTATTCAATGTACATACTAGTGGATTGAAA